>JAEANM010000853.1:0-31543 GCA_017656035.1 Myanophis thanlyinensis
CAGTTGCATAAGCATTTCACTGCATATTGTACCATGTATGACTGTGTATGTGACCAATAAATTTGAAATTGAATTATACTTTTTTTCTGGCACTTTGGTTGGTCTTTAGAAAAATTCTGCCCCACAGAAGGTTTTCATATTTATGGATTTGGAAGCTGTTCAAAATTTTCCCTAGGTGTGTTCTCTAGAAAAAGCAAGCAATTCTCTAGGTCCTGGCATCATTTCTCACCCTGGTGCCTTCTGGGTCTGTTTGATATTATTTTAATAAGTGACATCAAATTTAATGTCCAGTACCCCTGATGTAGACATCACGGGAAGGAATGTGTTGTGCTCTATTTAAATAAAATTCACACAAATATTTTCAGAAAACAATTCACATTCTTAATTTAGGAATGGAAAAAACTATAAATCCCACTTTTGCTGCATTTTAATCCTAATGAGAATAAAGCATGCTCAATTAAAGTTTTGTCATTTCCACAAAGGGGAATTTTTTTTCCTTCTTAGCACCAGGGAAGGTTGAGTTCTATAAAATCCTATATTCCCAATGTTCCTTAATGTTTTGTTTGTTTCTGCACCAAGAAGCAAGCGGAGTACATTTCCACTGCATGTTTAAATTATCTTAATCTGTTCTGAAAATGAATGTTCATTTTCCATAAATCAGCCAAAAGGCGGCGCTGTTGATTTGATTCAAGCAAGCTTCCTAATCTGCTGCCAGCAAAAAAAGTGCTTCATGTGTACCTCAGAAATCCTCCTGCTGACTTTCTATCATTTGTTGTCTCTATGATATCAAAGTTGGTTGCTCAAAGCAAACTTGAGTTTCATTCCAACATAATTTTTTTTATCTAGAAACATTCTTTCTTTTAACTGCTATGCATATACTCTCCCAACATGCAACTTACATTGATGATGATTGTAGAAAGAAATAAGACTTTCTTGTTGGACTTTTTTGTGCTAACTCGTTTTCTCAAAGCTTGAATATGTATTACTAATACTGAACACCCTAATGAATTTCCTGTTAGCATTTAAACTTCATAGTGTGGGTATAGTTATACCAGATTGCAGGTATTAGGTATGTGTCTGACAATTCAATCCTAGAGGCAGTGAATTCAAAAGAGTTACTCCCAGATAAATTGGATTCAGAATATATTTGAATACATCTTAAACTGTGAAGAAAAAGTTACCTTTGGCCAATTCCAATGTTTTTCAATTTAACTTAAATTCAGTCAACATCACATTTCTGAAATCAGTAGTAAAAAGTTCTAAACAGAAAAAGATACTCCGGCTGAGTTTTAAATCCTTTTTTGATTCACAGGACATTGTGACCCATAAAAACCACAGAGGTTGAGCTTACATAGCTAAAATGCAATTGACAAAGAGTTTCATTCAAAGCCGAGAGATTAGAAAAGAATCCCATAAACCAGTGGCTCTCAAAGTGTACTGGTAGACCCTTTCAAGGGGTCAGCAAAGACTAATAATGTTCTAAAATGTCTGTTTTAAATTATTAAATAAAATATCGACAGCTATATCCCACAGAAGCCAAAGCTGTCCGAGGTCCTCAAATGTGTTTAAAGAATGTAAAGATGACCTGATACCAAAATATTTGAGAATTGCTACTGAATCCACTTTTTACCTGACACTAACTAGGTAAAAAGACCTACAGTATTTTTATATACTGAACCCACTAAAGCTGACCATTGGCTCGAATTATAAATCAATAGAATTGTTCCTAAAAAAATTCCTCGTAACGTCCAACTTGTTTTTATTCCCCTGCAACTGAAGACCATCAGATCCGCATTTATCACTCTGTGACAACAAACCGGACGAATCAACAGTAAACCTCGGAAAGTCATTTGATTTGGAAAACTCTTGACGACCCCAAGCCACGGCAGCAAATCCTTGTTATTATTGGAGTAATGTCTGGATTCGGGGCGTTCAAGAAATGGGAATTCTAAAAAGGCGATGGAAAGACAACTTTGTAAGGGCGAAAACCCTGATCGGGCGGCTGTCCTTTTTACGCATCTCGAGGGCATTAGCGAGGGAGAAGTTGAGTGAAATTCGAACTATCCGGACGACCGCTAGACGGCAGCAAAGACAGAAAAACGCAACGCTTCGCCCGGGTTCTTGCCTCCTTGATCCGGTCATCTGCAACTGACATTCGTCCTGAAGCCTGAAGCATTCCTCCTCCCCTCCCCCCATTGCGCGCCACTCACCCCCCGGGGCCTTCTGCTTCTCGCACACCATTGGAGCAGCCGCTGAGACTTTTTTGCGGAACCGTTCCCTCCTTTCGGAAGGGAAGATTTCCATGGTTAAAAAAAAGACCCATGCCCCGGAAGCAAAGTGGCCATATTGTTGTTTGACCCTGGGAACGCCGCCGGTTACGGGAAGAGGCGGGGTTGAGAGCTCTGAAGCACGGCGGATTTGCTCCAAGGCATCGGAAGTCGAGTCCGTTTCTTTTATTGCCGCCGCCGATTTGACGGATTTCACGCCCTCTCACGGGTGAGCGAGTCCCAGCGCCTCCAAAATCCTTCCACGCGCCCGTCCGCTTCCCGGTGCGTGAGACCCAGCTCGGAGTAGTGGGAGAGTTGTTGGTGAAGGAGGAAATCTTCCCTCTCTGGATTCCCGCCGTGGCCTTTCAGCTTCTTTATGAGGCACCTGCCCCTCTTTTTCCCCGAGTGCCCTCCCTCCTCCTATGGAAGGAGATAATCTAACCACAGTCATGTTACTCGTGTTTGGGGGTCTCGCTTGAGGAGTTCATAACCAACTTTGTGGGAAACATGTCCGTATATTTTTACAGAGGCATCTGTGTCCTTACCTCCGTTGTGGGAGGTTTAAGTCGAGCGTAGACACACCTTTAATTGAGGATGGCCCTTCCTCTATGATTGCTAAATTACTGAGGCATAACACAAGTGTAAACAACAACAACAACCTTTGGGGAGCAAGTCAGTTAAACAAAATGGGATTCTGCCCAGATTCCAAAATGTTGAGCAGTAAAATAAAACACCACAAGCTTGAGAAGTTGTGATATCTGAGGAAGGAGTTGGGACACATATAAAGACTTGAAGCACTTCACTTGGTATATGATTAAATAGGTAAAAGCTAAGCTGGTGAACGAAAGATCCTTGTGGGTTTGAAATGAAAGCATTGCAAATTGAAAATATTCAATTATGTTGTACACATGTTATGCCTTGACAATAAAGGTTTGAATCTTGTACTGTTAATCACGTAGAAAATTAATGTCCCTATTATGTACATGAAGGTAGTGTTTTGTAATGACCACATGCTTTGTTTATTAGTTATTACTCTGCTAGTAATACTAGTGTTATGAATTACTGGATTTTTATGACTAGATTTATTTTACTCAGTATTTTAGAATTAATGAAATAACTGAAGTGTAAATTCTTTTTTAAACAAATGGATTATTTCATTTTCTCTGCTTTGTGTGTCCTTAGTTCACTGTTCTTCAACTCATCCTCCATGGCAACGTGGAGCCGTGAAGCTGTGCTAAATCTTTATCGTGCACTATTGCGTCAGGGACGTGGCTTGCGCTACACTGATCGTGATTTCTATCTCAGCTCGATCCGGAAAGAATTTCGCAAGAACCAGCACCTTACGTCCCCAGAAGATAAAGAGCGACATCTTAAAAAGGGCCAGGCTTTTTTGCATAGCAAACTTGGAGGGCTTATTTAGGATTTTTTTTCTTGTCACAGATTTCTTTGCTTTTATTTTCCTTTATTTCTTTAGTAATTTGAACTGGATGGTCAATATCAAAAGTCTGCTGCAAATCTGTAAAAAACAAATCTCCCAAAGTATATCCCTGGAAGCATTTCTCCTTCCTTTTTGCAGATGCATTAAGCCTCAGGTAAAATATATAGAGAGGATATATTTTGCTATTTTATTCATTATTTTTACAGATAAAAAGCTAACCCAAGTAATTAGGATACTGAGTACTAATCTGAGTAATTAAAGTTTAATTTTATTTATAGTAATAAAACAATTCTAGCATGTTTGAAATTGGCATTATGAAGATTGTACTATGTATGTTAATAGTAATTACAAAATGTTTACACTACAGAGAATGGAGAAATTCTATACTGGCAACTTTACTTTGACTCCCTTTAAGTTCTGGAAATCAAGTTTGTCTAAGGGGCATCCATTGAAATATCGGTTCATAATTTTGCAGTTCTAGTCTACCTGCATATTTTTTTTTGGTATTTCATCTCCTAAATTTATTGTTTTTTTCTCAGATTTTCACAAACCTTTTTGTGCAAGTTAAACTTTTCCATCTACTTTTTTTCCTCGACATTGTTTGCAATTATGTTTTAGCCACTCCTTTTTCAGAAACTCCCTTTTACCATGAAATCCTTTCTTTTAAAATTAGTTTCTGCTACTGGGGAATTCTATTCATAATAGCTCTGAGTTTATTAATGTGAAATAGAATCTTATTTACATGTCAGATATTAACTAATGTGAATTTTAGTGCTTGGTCTTGAACAAATCTCACTTCAAGTGACCTACCCAGCCTGGTGTTTTCCAAAGTTGGTTGTTTTGGCTAAACATTATGAGAAAGTCCTAGATTAAAACTGGTTGTTTATATTGAATGAGCTTTGAATATATTAATGACTGCAATGATCTTATATGCTTTCTTCTTTGATTCTTTCTTTGGAAGAATGACTAAATAAATTGAGAAAATTGCTTTAATGTCTAGAATAATTTAATATGTAAAAACTAAACCTAATATACAGTTCTAATTGGAGACCATTCTTGGACTATAATCTTATACATAGATTTGTATACATAGATTTGGCCTTTTCTACATTTTTCTACATAGACTCTGCATTTTAATTTTATGGAAAGTGAAATTTTTAGTATTAAAGTTTGTGGTTTAGTTACTGATTTATATTGTGTTAACTAACATTGTGATTATGGTTTTTACAATTGGAATTACAAATATGTTTTAAGGTGATATGTGTAACTTCAAATATTTAATCTTAGTCAAAGTCCATGGAATTAAAACTAAATAAGCACTGAATGGCAAACTGAACAGTATGCTGTTTGGTTTTTTCCCTACGTAGGAGCAATGGCAGGCGCTGGAGAGCGCAAAGGAAAGAAGGATGACAATGGAATTGGCACGGCTATTGATTTTGTGTTGTCCAATGCTCGAATTGTACTGGGAGTGGGAGGTGCTGCTATGCTGGGGATTGCTACCTTGGCTGTCAAAAGGGTAAGAAATGTTTATTTGTGTCAGAAGCATCACAATTAAAATAAGGCATACTGTATGACGTAACATTTAAAATACAAGATTAAAAGAAATAATATAGTAAGTAAAGAAATATCAGTATTTATTGAGGTTGGAAAAAAATGCAGTAGGGAATAGAGAAATTAAGTCTTATTGGGTCATATAGTCAAATATTCTACTTTCACTCTGCAGATGTATGACAGAGCAATTAGTGCTCCAGCCAGCCCCACCCATTTAAGCCAGTCAGGAAAGAGAAGCTGGGAAGAACCAAGCTGGCTTGGGTCATCATCACGATTACTGAACCAAGACATGAAGACAAATCTTAGCCGTTCTCTGCAGACTCTGCCTACAGATGCTTCAGATTTTGAAATAGGTGAGAAATAGTCTAAAGAAAGAATATACACATTGAACTGACTTTATGCTATATTTAATGTATTAGAATGGCTTTGTAGTTTGTCTCATTCAGTTTTTTTTAATAACAAAAGATTGTTCTTACTTTTGGATTGTCCCATGAATTATTTTTCTCCTTAAACTTTATGCTAGGACTATTTTGTTTGTTAAAAATACATGTTCAGAACAAAATAATTTATGTGATTTATACAAGCAATTTGCAGTGAAATATTTGGCTCTTTTTGAGTTTTTCTCTGTTGTATTTACCTGAACAGATTCAGTTAAACCGATGAAGCATAAATCACCTGCTAAGAGAAGCCAGGTGGAATTGAAGAAATCCCGCCTTCGGATGTCCTTGCAAGAAAAACTGCTTGCTTATTATCGGAGAAAAGTGGTTATCTCTGTAGAAGAACAGATCAAAGCCAAGCAAGCTGCTGTGGATATCTGTGCTGAATTACGCAGTTTCCTCCGTACCAAGTTGCCAGACATGCCTCTGCGTGAGATGTATCTGAGTGGCAGCCTCTGTGATGACTTACAGGTAAATTGAATGGATGAAAAGCTTTAAATGTTCTTCAGCAAGAATAATGTTGGTAGAGATAATTTATCCCACTATCATATTCTTTAGGGTTATCTCTTGATTTTTCTGTGTGTATCTAATCTGATCTTCTGTAAGAAAAAGATCCCATTTTGGGGCCAATATTTTTTGTTTTTTCTCTTCTATATCTGTTCAACAAAACATATTTTCAAATTGTTTAACTCACAGTATAGCATATTACAGTGGTATCTCTACTTACGAAATTAATCTGTTCTGAAAGCCGTTTCGTAACTGGAAAATTTCATAACTAGAGATGCATTTTACCTTTAAATGCCCTAATCCGTTCCAAGCGGGCAGGAGCGGGTGGGCGCAGCTCCGCAGCGGCTCTTCTCCCGCCGCCCAGGTGCTGCTGATGGGGAAAAGTGGCTCCAGCAAGACGAGCATGTGCTTCATCACGCTTAGAAATCCCGGGATTTCTAAGCGCGATGGAGCGCATGCTTGTCTTGCTGGAGCCACTTTTCCCCATCAGCAGCACCTGGGCAGCGGGAGAAGAGCCGCTGCGGAGCCGCGCCCCCCCCCCTGCCGCCCCGTGAGAACAAGTACAAGATACGTTCATATCTTGGAACATAATTCATAAGTGGAGACTTTTCTCAAAAAAATTTCGTAAGTCGAAAATTTTGTAACTAGAGCTCTTCGTAGGTAGAGGTACCACTGTATTTTAAACCAAGCATATGGTGTCCATATGTGCTACTTTTCTGTTGTCATTCAAAATAATACCTATTTAATTTGTAAGTTTGCTGTAGCTGCCTCTATGACTTTAGTATAGCTGAAGAAGATACTGTATTGAACATCACTGATATTGCAACTGAAGTGTTGTGTTCTCAGCCTTCCTTCTGGCCTAGCTTTTCCCAACTTGATGGCCACATTAGTTGGATTATATCCTTTAATTATGAGAATTCAAATGCAAATATTTGTAGGGAGGCAAGTAAGCTAACTGATAGTTGATAGGGCCAGTCCTCAGATGTTTAATGCTCACTTTTATTTCTCTCTGCTACTAGGTTGTGACAGCTGATCACATCCAACTTATTGTTCCTCTTGTGCTAGAACAGAATTTATGGTCATGC
Organism: Myanophis thanlyinensis; assembly: GCA_017656035.1. Classification (NCBI taxonomy): domain Eukaryota; kingdom Metazoa; phylum Chordata; class Lepidosauria; order Squamata; family Homalopsidae; genus Myanophis; species Myanophis thanlyinensis. The sequence continues at coordinate 7,286 of JAEANM010000853.1, forward strand.
GTTCCAGGTGAAGAAACCATTATGAACATCCCTGGCTTCTGCCTAGTACGTCGGGAAAACCCAGAATATTTTCCTCGTGGTAGCAGTTATTGGGACCGTTGTGTAGTGGGAGGTTATCTCTCACCCAAGTCTGTATGTTGTACCTTTGAGAAAGTAGTGGCTGGCTCCATCAATTGGCCAGCAATTGGATCCCTCCTAGATTATGTGATCCACCCTGTTGCACCCTTAGAATCTCTAACTTTGGAGGTCCAGTATGAACGGGATCAGCACCTTGTAATAGACTTTTTACCATCTGTGACACTAGGTGATTCTGTATTGGTAGCCAAGCCACACCGACTGGCCCAATATGATAATCTATGGCGACTCAGCCTTCGGCCAGCAGAGACAGCTCGCCTGCGGGCCTTGGACCAAGATGACTCTGGTTCCCGTTCTTTGTGTCTTAAGATCCTCAAGGCCATTTGTAAATTGAACCCAGTTCTGTGTAGTCTTTCTGCCAGCCAGCTTACCAATATAATATTACACCTGACCCAAGAAGAAACTGATTGGTCAAAAGATGCAATAGCTGACCGTTTTCTTCAGGCATTGAGAAAACTAATTGGCTATTTGGAAGAAGGAATTCTTCCGAGTGCTTTAAATCCCAAGGTGAACTTGTTTTCAGAGCTTACTACTGAAGAAGTAGATGAATTAGGCTATACTCTGTACTGTTCACTTTCAGAACCAGAACTCCTGCTGCAAATGTAATTGCTGCCTTAAGTATGAATTAGTGTTAGAACTACTTGCCATGACAATTTGTCTTCTGAGTGACCTATGCACATCTTGCCCTGGTTATTTTGCAAGTCTGCCTCTGTATTTTTATTATTATTAAATAGGAGTGGGAGGCTTTAGATTTCTTGGTGCTACTGGTCTAGTTCCACTATACTCAAGGAACTGGAGGAAGAAGCAACTTTGAAGATTGAAGATCTGCTCAGTGTTCTTGTTGACGCTGCTAGTGTCCCAACATATGCTCTACTTCCTAATATTTTATACTATGCTGCAGTGAAAATTCTTACCTCCTATTTCAAAAGTGTAGAATTGTCTCTAATGATTTTAAGAACCCCCAAACTATAATAAGGTTTGTTCTATTAATTGGTGACTATTTTTCCCCTTTTTATTCCAAAAGTGCTTGACAGAAAAGCTTCAAGAAAAATATTAGTAGCAGGATAATGTATTTGTAAATTCTGTACATTGTATTTATATTGTCTAGAGGAGGTTTTTTTTTTAAAAAGATAGCATGTTGCTTAAATTTTATGTGACACTCAGAGTAATGATAACCCCATATTTTGAAAACTGAGTGCATATTGTCTAGGACTTGATGCTTTCCCAGATTGGAGTCCTTCACTGCACAAGCACATGCATACATACAAAGTCCTCAATACACTCGTCTGAAAAACTGGTAGCAGATTGCTAACTTATGCAGAGGAATGTAAAAAGAAAGTTTTCATATTCCTTGCTTTTGAAATTATTTGTCCATGTGTTAATTATTTGAGAAATTAGGAAATATCATTAAGGCACAGACCAGGACACTTGAAATAAAGAATATTGAATAACTGCTATGACACTTCTAAAATGTTATGCCTTAAAATCATAACAAAGGTTAAGAAGTGACTGTATGCAAAACTGAAGAGGGCAAATATGCTTTGGTTGGCATAGCTTCATTTGCTGTACTTACTGATAGTCAAAGATGTCCAATTTGAATTAGAAGCATCTTTGCCCACTTCAGTTCTGAATACTGCATATCATTAGTGCTTGAGCTTCAAATTATTGGCTAGCTGATGAATGTATGGATACTGACATATACTTCCTGAAGGTTTTGTCTATAAAATATTGGGTATAGGCAATTAGAAGAAATGACACTACTGGAGGAAAATAGTTTTAAGTGAAAAATATATATTATGCTGTTTATATTTAAAGGAGGTGGCATACTATATATTTAACCAGTTTGATCCAATTTTATTCAAACTATCAGCACATTTCCTCCTATATGGCCTTCCGTACATAACTTATATAATCCTCTTAATTGCTATCATTCTTTGAAACATACAACATTTAGGGAGGAGCTGCAATAGCTGTATCTCTTGCTTTGCAGATACAAGCATGGCATGGTGAATGTGTAATCTCTTGGGAATATATGGTTTGTTAATGCTACTATCATTGGGTATTTCTTCCATCTTCCCACAAGGGAAAAAAATAGGTACTCTTTTAAGTCTTAAAGAGTAAGTGTTTAAGAGATGAAACTGCCAAACCTGCACAACAAGTATTACTACAATACAAACATAATTCTGAGGATTACCTTGTTTCAAATATCCACCCTCAAACATTAAAGGGCAGAGTGGATAATGAGATAATTTGCAGGTCTTGGGAATTGAACATAAATCTTCCTTATTTCTGTTAAAAATGGTGCTACTAAGGCTACATATGCTTCAGAGCATTTTTAGAAGAAGGGGTTTGATCTTTGTTTGCACAAAATCACTTGATACTTGTTAAAATAGCCAGTTCTTTTTCAGGGTGCTACTTGAAGAGTTGTGTTTAATGAATGGAATCTGTAAAACAGTGGCATATTTTGGAAACCTGAAAAAATGAATTTAATGAATACCAGAGCTGCTAGTTTTGTGCAAGGTCCAAAATGCTTCTTTCAAATCTCTTTCAAAATATAACCCTAGTGCTTATATTATTAAGATAATCTTCAATTTAGTCGTAATGTGTAGGCTCCAATTCGATAGCTATTGAGTACACCATCTTTCTTGAGATCAGATTGTCTTTTACAGATGGCATATACTGTGGCAATGGAATCAGTATTATCCTAATTTAAGTTTCAATCTTATAGGCAAAGACAAAGTTATCTGTTGAGTGCCTGGCAATTTGTAACTTGGGAAATATTAGATTGTTTTTTACTGATTAATATAGTTTCTAGAATACATTCCTTCTCCATTCTCAATCTTCCTGCTACATGTATTAATGAACACCTACACAGACATTATGCGGTTAGTGACTTTGCTATGAGGTCCATTATTCACCATCTTTGCTCCCTTTTTCCTTTTGTCTTAGATTGCTATTTATTTAGAGCAGGAAAGCAAATCCTATCTGAGACAATTAAGAATTCAGAATATTTTGCATTCCCACTTATCTATTACTTTTAAAAATTGCAAAAATATTTTATTAATTTTTTTAAATTGTTGTTAAGGTTGAATTTATACTGTATGTAGCTTTAAGCAACCATCCCTGTGATAAGATGCCATTATGATTTTTTTTCACTTTCATCTCTTAACTTATTTCCTACAAAGCAATGATGAATTGGTTTTTTTTTCTCTTTGAAATAGTAAAACTGATTTAAGCCTATTTCATGGTAAGGCTGATAACAGAACAAATTGCCACTGCCATCAGTGCAAAATCCAAGCTGAAATAAATGTGTTTACTATTCCTTTCTGTTAAGGGTAATATACCTTGCATACTATGTGAATCAGGTTGTGTGCGACAGCTGTAAGAATTTCCCTGGAAAATTCCATTTGAAAACTTAGTATTTTTAAACGTACAAGTATTCACTTAAATTGTATGTGACAACTTCCTACTGGCAGGTTTAGTTTTCAGCTTCAAGTCTGTAAAACAATCAGAACCAGATATTAATTCAGCAGTATGAAGTACAACACATGGCTGTTGTTCTAAATCACTGGGAAGTGGGAAGCCAATGAAAGCAGCTGATGGTCTTAAGCCAAGAGCCCAAATCTGCTCATCCTGGAATATAGGTGTCAAACCAAATCAGCAGAAACTGCTATTATGGACCAGCTAGCTAAATAATAAATTTGTCTTCACTTGGCACTATTGACCTCCCAGGTTTGATGAAATACTTTGGAACATTTGCCTAGGATGAAATGTATAAGGGTTGGAGGAGAGAATTCTAATGGTCTGTAACAGTGTATAAAAGTTGTGAAATAAAATCCTCCACAACCATGTGGCTCTTTTTAAATATATGCTGGATCTTTTTCTATATGAAAAGAAAATACAATCAGATAATTGTGTAATTACCTTCTTTATTTGCAACACTTAATGGTATTAAGAATGTTCTCAAAATGAAGCTTAACCTTATAATGCTATCTCTAGACTAAACATACAACTGCATCTTTGTACGGTAGTCCTTGACTTACAACCATTTGTTTAGCGACCATTTGAAGTTCTAAAAAGGGACATTTTTCACATGACCATTGCAGCACCCCCATGGTCAAGTGATCAAAATTCAGACACTATCAACTAATTCATATTTATGACAGCTGCAGTGTACCAGGTTCATATGATCACCTTTTGTGAACTGACAGTCAGTGTGGAAGCCAGATTCACTTAACAACTCCAGTGATTCACTTAACATCTGTGGCAAGCAAGTTTGTAAAAGCGGGCAAAACTCACTTAAATGTCTCATTTAGATGTCTCAACAGAAATTTTGGGATCAAATTGTCATTAGTGAAGAATTACCTATAATTAGAATATTTTGTATTTAAAAAAGTAGTTCTAATAAAAATGTTTATTGCACAAAAATACGATACCCCATATGTCAAAATTGCAACCCAAAATTTTCTTTTTAGCTATCACAAATCATCCATCCATCCATGTGTTTATGGTAGGAAATCATTGTTGACATGACAGAATTGTATGCAAGTAACACTGTTATGACATAAAGGATCATCTTACCCAAAATAGAACTAAGAACTAAATTTGTTATTTTTAATATTTTATTATAGCACATTGATTGTACAAATCTTTTTTAAATCTGAACACTGCAGACAACTTGTACTAGGATTTTTTCCCCAAAACCTGTCCTGATAAAATAGAATATTCAATGTACACATGTGACTTCTTTAATTCATTCTTTTTTAAGAATCTAGATCATAAGTGCCAAATATTTAAAAAATTGCTTCCAAGCATATATGTAATATACAAACTCTCAAATACTCAAAACAAAATTTTGCTTTTTAAAGCTTTAGAAATCTGATTAAAACTGTTCAGCAACATATGTAATATATATGTTGCTATAATAAACTGGTAAATACATTTGGTTACATAACTGAGTTTCTGAGTTTGTTTCAAAATCACTAAGGTAACAGATTGCCTTACTTCAACAAATAAAATTAGGTCTGACCTTTTAAGCAAGCAGGGAATTGCTTTTTTGTTAATGAAAAACATAGATACTGGTTTGTCTACCTACTGAACGTTTTCCCCCTTTCCGGTCTTAAGCAATTTATTTTATCTTTCTATATCCTATGAAAATGTCACCGTATTAAGAGGAACAAAGAATTACCAGTTGAGAAATACTGGAAACATTACAAATTGGTTTAGCATTATTTTTTTGCTAGTAATATAGGTATCAGTATTTATAAGGATAAGCAAACCCGCCACTGCACTTATTTTAAATTTTAATTTTGTTTTTTAAACTTATGTATTTGTGTTTTTTAGAAGGCTGTACACCGCCTCGAGTCCTTCAGGAGGGAGGCGGTATAAAAGTCAAATAAATAAATAAACAAACTAGTTTAGCTATTTTTGTATTTCACTTGAATTCTGAGACTAACTAAACTAGACTTAAAACAGCTCAAAAAAAGTATATCAAAAACTGAAAAACAAAAGTATACTAACACTTGGGCATATACTCAGTTTAGGATTTTATTTCTGGAAACAGAAACAGAATTTATAAACTTTTTTATGAACAAATATATTTCAGATTTTCCCTAATCCTGATTCCATTTGTGTTGCTCCATTCCTGGTTCTAGCATCTAGGGAGATAGGCTTTTTAGCCTGCCACAAATGTATGTTGCAGCAAAGGTGGGGATTGGCACATTTCAAATGATAAAGTCTTAACACATAACCAGAAACAACCAGAAATTTCAGAGGAAAAGCCAGCTCATTCTCTTCCTATTTTTTAGTTCTGCTTCAAAAACAGAGCTACCAAAGGTTTCTTTTTTCATTGTTTTTGCACTTCACTATCACTTTTCAGCCATCAGTTCTCCAATCACTTAACTCCGTCAAAGTGCTGTGAATTTTATTATGAATTAAATCTATGGAAATGACAAAGAATTACCCCAGAGGTCATTAGGAAGTTAATTTTTGTTCTTTCAGGACAATAAAGAGGAACACACTTCATTACAAAATATCTGGGACATAACTAAAGCATATATAAAAGGAATTACAATAGCCTATAACTCAAGGAAAAAAAAGACAAACCGAGAAAGAATATAATAAAATATGGGAGGAGATTGAACAGTTGGAAACACAAATGCAGCTCAGTCCAGAAGAAGAAAAAAATTAGTCGCAAGAAAGACTTAGTATAACACAAATTGAATTTATTAGACCAAGAAAGGAATGTACAAAATTTAAAATTTGTAAAGACAACACTATTTTGAGCGTGCTAATTAACTTGGGAGGTGGTTAGCCCATAAATTAAAGAAAGAAAAAGAAAAAAGGATAATATACCAACTACAAGATAAAGAAGCGAATTTACAGAATAAAATGGATGAGAAAAAAGTGATTGTGCAGGATTTTTTCAGGACCTTTACAAACAGGAAGGAATTACAATAGAAAAAATAAGTCAATACTTAGAAGGAGAAGCTATGCAGGCCTTGACGGAAGAGGAAAGGGAGATATTCTTATTTAATAATATAACATTAGAAGAGCTTCGGGAGGCAATACAGGGACAAAAAAAACATAAAACCCCATAATAGATGGGTTGCCAGGAAAAATATATAAAGTACTGGGTAATTCAATTGAAAAGATATTATTGAAAATGTGTAACAATGTATTAAAAGAGGCAAAAATACCACAGACGTGGAGAGAAGCATATATCTCATTTAAATTGAAAGAAGGTACGGACAACACACGTAAGAAATTATAGGCCAATTTCTTTATTAAATTAAATGCAGATTATAAAATATTTATGAAGGTGATAGCAAATAGATTGAAATAGTTATTAAACGAGAAAATACATCTAGATCAAAACAGATTCCTGCCAATGAGACAAATTAGAAGCAACACGAGAATGGTAATGAACCTAATAGAATGCTATGAAGCCCACCCAGAGAGACAAATAGCTCTTGTCTTTCTAGATGCACAAAAATTCTTCGATAGAATGAATTGGCAGTTTATGATTCGGCCGATTAAAGATATGAAATTAGGGAAACAATTCGAGAATATGTTGCAATCCATATATTCCATGCAAAATGCTAGGGTAATTATAAACGGGGAAACTACAAGTCCATTTGAGATAACAAGAGGAGTGAGACAAGGCTGCCCACTTTCACCCCTCCTTTTTATATTGACTTTAGAAATGCTATTAAGACGAATAAGATCTAACCAAGAGATAAAAGGCCTTAAAATAAAACAGGAAGAATACAAGGTCCAGGCGTGTGCTGATGACCTTGTATTCCTCACAGAGGAACCATTAGAGTCAGGACCGAAGTTAATAGAAGAAATAGAAAAATTTGGAGAGGTAGTGGGTTTAAAAATTAACAAGGAGAAAACTAAAATGTTAATTAAAAACTTGATGGTAAAACAGAGGAAAGAATTAGAAGAGAGAATGGAAATTCAATCCACAAAGAAAATTAAATATTTAGGAATCTGGCTGATGGTGAGATGTTCGTCAATAAAGGAAGACAACTACGTAAAATTGATAACAATAGATAAAAAAGATTTGGAAAGTTGGGGGAAACTAAATTTACCACTTCTAGGGAGAATAGCGGCAATTAAGATGACAATTCTCCTAAAATTACTATTTATTCCAGACAATCCCACTAAAATTAGACAATTTTTTTTGCAGATTTAAATAAATTAACTACAAAATTTATCTGGGCAAATAAAAAACAGAGAATAAACATGAATACATTGCAAGACGATAAAAGTAGAGGAGGCTTTGGACTCCCAGCATGGGAAACGTATTATGATGCGGCTAGTTTAGTATGGATTAGAGATTGGATTAATTTAAGGAGAAAAAGAATTCTAACTTTGGAAGGGCATCATGATCTGCAAAAGGGATGGCACGTTTTTTAATGGGACAAGAGGAGTAAGATACATACATATTTCTACAGACATATAGTAAGAGATTCACTGATCCAAACATGGGAAAAAATTAGAAATAAACATATTAAAATTCCAGGATGGCTATCAACAATGGAGGCAATGATTTATCCCAATGCAATGGATATAAATAAAATGGTGAGGTATTATGAGATATTGGATACCCAAGGAATATTGAAGACAAGTCAGGAATTAAAGGAACAGGGAGTAAATATAGATTGGTGGCCCTATTTGCAAATTAAATCAAGATACAAAAAATATCTAGAGGAATTTGGCATCAAGGTAGAATTAAAACAGTTGGATAAACTATTAGTAGGTACAGAGAAAAAATTAATTTCAAAAATATATAGCTACTTATTAAAATACAATTTAGAAGAGGAAATAGTAAGAGGCCCGACGATAGCATGGGCCAGAAACATTGGCTGTAATATAGAACTTGAGGATTGGGAAAGGATATGGAACCAAAACAATAAAATAACAAAAGCCATGGCGTACAAGGAAAATAAATATAAAATGTGTTATTGATGGCACCTAATACCTACAAGATTGGCCAAGATGTACCCAAATTTGAGTTCCAATTGTTGGAAATGCCAAAAATCCTTAGGGACCCTCTTTCATGTGTGGTAGCTATGCCCGAAAATTAAATGTTATTAAGATAAGAAATTGGCTACAAGAAATTATAAATGTTAAAATAGAATTAAAAGCAGAATTATTTTTGTTAGGTATTATTAAGGAGAAATATACAAAAGAGACCAGATACTTATACACATGATTACTGCAGCAAGGATGGCTCTGGCGCAGTGCTGGAAAAGTAACTCTGTACCAACATAAGGATTGATAATACAAAAAATCTTGAACTGTGCTGAAATGGACAGATTTACCATGGAATTAAAAGACAAGGAAGCCTCCAAGTATTATGAAATTTGGGGAAAATGGTATAAGTGGATAAGCAATAAAGTTAATGAAAGGAGTAAGTGAATATTTGTACTTGAATATTCATAGTATGGAATTCGAGATGAATAAGAAAAGTTATATATGTAATGTTGGAAGAATTGTAATAACAGGAAATACAGTTTAATGATATTATGTAAATGTAAATGTTTTTATTGAATTTTTTTCTGTTTGTCTGTGATGTTTGTTCAATAGTTTATTCAAAAAAAGGGAAGTTAATTTTGAAGCAGTACCTGGGAAGAAATCAGGAAACAAAAGAGGTACATTTGGACATATCTATTTTGAAATTTAATATTTTCATTTTGGTGCATTTTTTTTTACTGATTTTAGATACCTGTGTGAGAACACAGTAAAAAAATTATCTCCCCCCCCCCCTCACAACCATTGCAGTCTTATTTTAAGAGGAACATCTGATTTGTGATTTTTTTTTAAAGGATTGTAGGAGTAATTGATTTGGCATGATTTGGATCAGATGCTATCTGGAAAACTTCGAAGAGTAAACTTCAAAAAGATCTCAGTAGTTAGTAGCATATGCTTAATCTTAAGGCACCTGCCCTTTACCAAGACGCGGGGAACAGGATGCGCCTACTTCGTCTCCTATCGAGCCTCGTCCTCTCTCAGGCACGTAAAGTCCAGGACATCAGGTCCACACAGGCTCATAACGCCCAGGACATTAGGAAGCCCCTACCGCCTACCCTTCTCAATAGCCGGTTTTCCTCAAGAAAAGCTTTTCTGGCGCCAGAAAAGCTGCAGACGTTACCCCGCCCTCAGACGGCCATGGAGCCATCCGCGAGGAAGGCGGTGGCTGCTCCAATGAGGCGCCTGCCTCGGGTCCCCCCTCCCCCCAGCAGACTGGGGGGGGGGAGGGGATGGACTTCCCGCGCCTTTCACAGCAGCCGAAGAGCGAGAAAACGGATGCTGTGGTAACTCTTTGCCCGACCAAGCCCCTCTGGGGCGGTGCGTTACAAACGGCTTCGAGCGTGGGATCTCCATGTATGGTGATTCGACCCAGACCAGGCCTGAGGAGCCGGCTACGCAAAGCTGCCAGCCACCATCTTTGCCCCTCCTCCCTCCGTCCCGTTGAGCACAGTGGTTAGGGACCCCTCCCCCACCAGACTTGGGGGCAATCGGGCATCAATGGCCGCTAACCCCGAATGGGCGAGAGAACACAGGAAAGGGCTGAAGAAGGGAGTCTGGCAAAAGGGACGAAGAAAGCTGATCTCTTATTGACATCTGGACAGAAAATGTGGGAAGAGCAGCATTTTAAGAGAAACCAACCCCCCCCCCCCCCACGCATATATCCCGCTACTCTGTTTTTAGTGATCCTGGGCGACCCTGCAAGAGCATCTTCTTCCCTCCCCCACCCCTAAAAATTAAGCACAATCCTTGACGTGGTTTCTTAGCTCAGCCAACACGCGAAGCTTACGATGCCGACCAATCAGGTGCTCCGTGTTCACTGCTTTCTCAAACTCCTGGAACGCAGAATCCCGCACCCTTCCCCCCCCCACACCCTTGGGCAGCCAATAGGAAACCCAAGCTAGAATTCCTTTTTTTTTTTTCACCGTCACGTGTCTGACCTTAATTGAAGCGGTGGCGGTGACTGACGTTATGATTCAACAACGTAGAATAGTCCCCGTAATCCTTCCGCAAATTATTGAATAGAAGGCGGGTACGAAGCCTCGCGGAGTGTGTGCTTCAACCCCGGCGTCACAGAGAGGGGCTCTGTGGGGAAGTCTTACTTTTTCAAGGGGCGCGCAGATTCGATGCCGAAGAGATTGGGCGGAAGGATTTTCTGGACCGATTGCTTACTGAAAGGAGGTTCTACCGGATCTCATTGACTATATAAGGAGAAAACGCGCAAATTCTCGCCCTATTGTCTGGTTGAGAAAAAAAAGAGGCTAGGTGGTATTTTGTCATTTCCGAAAAAAAAATAAATAAATAGTACCACCTGTCCGCCTTTTTTACCCCCCGAGTGTGACAGTAGCCAATCGAGCCGTCGAGAAAGAGTTTTAATATACGCGGCCGCCACCATGGCATGGTAGGGGCGGCAGCGCAAGCGACGGCCATTGCAGAGGCGCAACAGCGGCGGCCGCGCCCTCGGCATCTCCAAGCATCTGCAACCATGGCGTGAGTATCTTGGGGGGGAGAGATGGTGGTGGTGGAAATCCACTAAAGGTGGAGGCGTTGTCTTTTATTAAATAACGTAGAGGATAAGACAAATCGGGTTAAAGAACTGAGACTAGGGGAGCGAAGATCTATGTGTGGACTTAAAACAGCTGGAATTTGGGAATATATGGGAGGGAAATTGGAAATCTCAGCCAAGCAATGGCATTTGTTCGTGGCCGAAAAATGCGGGGGAGGGGGTGGGACGGTTATCAAATAGGTGAGAGCAAAGAATGCCAGACTGAATTGGGATATTTATGAAAAAGGGGAGGTGGTTTAATGAGCCCTTGGGTTTCCCAGACTAATTAGAAGGCAGAATGATTTCCTTCGTTGTCGAAGAAAATCCCCCGAGATTTAACCAATTGGTATAAGTTTTTTTTCCTGGATCAAAATAGAGTTAATTAAGTTAAAATTGTCCTACTTTAAGAGGAAGAGATAGTAATCTAAAGAGCTTTTCACAACAAATATGAATACATTTTTTTATCTATAAGATATAAATACTGACACTGCCCCTTCCTAAAAACATTTTACCGAAATCGCTAATGGCAGTTGGGTGGAATGCAGATTTGAATTGTCTATGTAAGAAGGTTAAGAGGTAGTCAATTATTATCTATAACTTTAAAATAAACTTTACTGTGGAAACTGCCAATTTTTAAATGTGGTTATAAACGAATGTGATCTTAACAATCATTAAGATTCTCAGTGACCTAAATGGAAACGTGGCAGGATATAAAATGGCGGCCTATTTTTAGAATGTAGACATGCACAGCAAGCAGATCATGAAATGGCTGCAGCTGTTGTCACTAATGAATTCATGAATCAGACCAAGATGGGTGGAGATTGAATTGAAGCAGTGTAGTTAGGAGGAAGTAGAGGGCTGACTTGCTGAACAAATTCTAGTTGGCGCTGTTGTACTGTAGTTCTAATTTGTGTCTAAGACAGTTCAGATGAAGCCTAGAGGGGGAAAAAGCTGGAACTGTAGGAGTCATTGCTGCAGTATTACCATGCACAATTTGCCTTATGTAATTTTAACTTGAAATTCAAATCTGAAACCTCTTTTTATAATAATCATCTTGTTTCTTCCAGGTTTTTCAAATCATCACACAGCAGCTTTGCTGTATTTGATAAAAACACCATCTATTTGTCCAGACAAATTGACAACAAAGTACTAAAACTTGACCAAAATGAGCTTCTCAAACACAGAGATGTTGTTGGGGGACTTTCTGTCCCCATTCAGCCAGCAGTATTTGGTGGCTGATGAAGGTGTGAGGCTCTTAGATGACTACTTGGAGGTGGCCAAGAACTTCAGTTCGCATGGGTTCTCCAGCGCTAAGGCTAAAGTGGGCTCCTCCGATTGGCTGGATGTGGGCAGTTGGAATGATGCCACAGACAGCAACCAGGGTAAGATAAATTATATTCTGCCAATATTGGGTAACTTTTTGAGTGTTTTTGATGCATTTGTTTAAATGTAGTTTAATGGATCTAAAGCAGAGGGAGAACTTTTTTTGTATTTATTGAGATCATCTTTGGAATAGCTTTTTCTTTGTTTTACAGAGGATGCCTTTTCTGGCATGGATTGGATGGTGGAGAAGATGGACCTGAAGGAGTTTGACTTTGATGTCCTGTTAGGTATTGATCTGGAAGCCACCGTCTCCCCAGATGAGCTCATGGCCACGTTGGAAGACACGTGTGACCTGCTTGACCCACCCATTGAAGAAATTCCCAGCAAAGAAAATTTATTAATGCCAGAACCAATTAACCAATCCCCCAGGTCTCCTGAAGCAGACCAGGTGGCCCCATTGACTACATTGTTGCCATTTCCAGTACCTCAAGGGCCACTGATTTCTACTGTTGACCATTCATTCAGTTTAGAGTTAGGTAGTGAAATAGACATTCTTGAAGGAGACAAGAAAACAGAAACCCCCGCTACTTTAGTGTGTCCCAAGAGTGAAAAAGATGAAGCACATTCTGACAATGATAGTGGAATATGTATGAGCCCAGAGTCTTACCTAGAGTCACCTCAACAAAGTCCTGCCACTTCTACTAGTTCCCTCAGTGAATCCCTCAGTGATAACCAATCAGTTACAATCCAACTTGATGTTTCTGTGAGGCCCAAGCCTTATGATCGCCCTCCAGGAATCATAACATTAAAGATTAAAGAAGAAAAGAGAGTAGATAAGAAACAGAAGAAGATGGAGCAGAATAAGACCGCTGCCACACGATATAGACAGAAGAAAAGGGCAGAGCAAGAAGCTTTATCAGGAGAGTGTAGAGAACTGGAGCAAAAAAATGAAGCCCTGACAGCGAAAGTTGATTCCCTGAGCAAAGAAATTAAATATTTAAAAGACTTGATTGAAGAAGTCCGCAAAGCTAAGAGCAAAAAGGTTAACCCAGAGTAGTAGTGTAGGTGTTACATGCATGTACATAGCTTACTGCAAACTATGTTTTAATGCTTAATAAATTATTTTCTAATTTGGATATGTGTATATTCACTGAAGTTTTGTTTGAAACTTATTTCGCTCCCTCAATTAAAAACCCAATTGCTACATTAAAAATGAACAGTAAAAAGATAGCAATTAGAGTTTAACCTATCGTAAGACAACTTTTTAAATTTCATTCCATGTCTTACAATTTTGGAACACAGTTCATATTTGTCAAATATTTTACCTTTTTTCTCAATCTTAAAACCATTCTACTCAATTCTAATTGAATCTGTGCCTTCATACTTTTTATTAACTTTGGACTTGATCAGCCAGTCTACTAAATGGTTAGCTTTCTCATCAACACTCTCTTTAAATGCATCTTACATTAATACCACATCATGCTTTCAATTTGTGTCTCATCTTACCTTAACAGCTTCAAAACTTCTAAGACCAGTATAAACAATAGGGATAATGTCCATTTTTTGTTCATAAACCATAGTAAGGTTCTTACTATGACCAACAGTACTTGAGCTGGAAAGGTACTGTTTCTTCAGAAATATGCCTGGGTCTTATTTTCTTTTGACCCCTGACCCCTGAAAAACCGGGTAGGGCTTCTTTTTTAGAGTGTCTTTAATTTCCCCTCCCATGTGCCTCACCTGTCCACTGGGCTGCTGCTTTTGCAGCCAAAAAGAGCAAGTGATAAGTGGCCAGGTAAGGTGTGGGCCGCTCTTTTTGGCTCAGATCATCCTTTCCTGAAGGCATCTGAAATCAAAACAGGCTGGGGTAATGTGCATGCGTCATCATCTAGCTGCTTGCCGCCACCTGCATGCATCACCCCACAGCTCTCATTGGCTGCAGAGATACTTTCCAGAAAGCATCTTAAGGCAAAATGGAGGCTGGGGCAATGTGTGCAAGTGGCGGCAAGTGCCTGCAGAAGGTGAGGCAGGTGTCGGTGTGGGAAGCCTGATAAGTAGGGTAGCTGTACCACCCCCATTCCCACCTAACATACTTGAGTGCCTCGCCCCACGGCCTGCACCCCAGGGTGGGCGGAGTCTTAATTAGGGCTAATTTTATACATGGGGCTACGTTTTATTGCATGCGCTGAAAAACATGATAGGACTTATTTTCTAGGTGGAGTTTAACCTGTATTTGGCTTGTGACATGTTCATTGGTAGCATAATTTGACTCAAGCGTGCCCAACAGCTATGTTCTATGTAACAATTCATAGCATCCATAATAGCACGATCATGTTAATGACTAATTTTCAAGAGGTGCAATTTTTACATTATAGTGAGTTTTTGAGTTTAAAATTAGAGTTCACTTATATAGACAATTCGGCCTGGACCACTTCTCAGCAAAACATTCCACATGAGGAATCTGCAGCTTACTTGAAAGAAATTAAGGTATTCCTTATTACTAAATACACTACCCTAAGAGGGGACCTTGCTTAGGTTCTCATCAAAATCTAAATTAAACATTTAAGGGTTAAGGTTATCAAAAACTGCATCAAGAAAATGCTTCTTGTTTCAGGTGTTCTATAATATCCAAAACTATGTTTTGGGTAAGAATGTCTTGGGCAATACTAAATAGTCATTCAGTAAGAGTTACAGTTTTTTGTTAGATTTAAGAGGTGATTCCTTTTTGGGTATTAATGTAATGATGATTTCATTAATATTTTGAAAGACCTGGATGGCCTGAGCTCTTAGTAGATTGCAGATACGCTTAGATGGGTCCATTACTGAGATGGCTGCTGAGATAACCATTCTCCCAACACCTGAGTATTTTTTACAGAATACACATTTTTATGCTTTTATCTGTTGCAGTGTCCCAACTATTGTGTGCCACCTTTGATGAGATGGGTGGCTATATACATTTTATAAGTAAAATATGCAGGAGAAAACACACCCAGAATTTTTGTTGTTTCAGGCTTTGGCTGCAATAATCTGATCACGATATATACAGGATAATTAGAACAAGTATGTACTTAGCCCCATTTTTCCCAGAGCAATTCCACCACAAAGTACACTGCCCATTGACCTTTCAGCACCTGTCCCATCTTTGCTGCTGTCACTATGAAAAGATTAGCCCAAATATCTTAATGGTAATCTTGGCAATATAGAACAAGCCCACAGTGTATTTGCTACCCATTCAGCTTCTGCTTTTAAAATACGTGCTTTACTTCACACCTTGGTTTCTGCTAAAGTACAAATTTGTAAGCTTTAAATGTCTAAACTATAAGGAATAAACTTCCAGTGTGGCATATTCTACTTGTTCCCTACCTCATCTCAACCATGATCGCTGTTACTTTTTTTCTGCACTCCTCAAAACTAATTTTTCATGCTACACTGTAAAAAAACAATCTCCTTTTTTCTGTAAATGGATCAAAATATAAAAAATGCAGATTAACAGGACCAGCTTTATATGCTCAGGATGCTTAGAACATTTTGTATAACCTTATCCAATATTTTAACATCAAAGTCAGACACTGTTTGATTTAAAGCACAGGCTGAACTTATTAGTTACTTTGATCCACAAGCAAATGTAGAATGCCATTCTTTCTAACCATAGTAAATATTAGTAAGTTTATGAGCAATATAAATTGACTACCATTTAAGTAATTGTTTTGTATTTCTTAAATGAGAATGTATAAAAATGATTGGTACCAATAATTTTGAAATTGTTTTAAGTCTTTCAAACAATTCAGAGACTATTCATACTATAGCTGTCTTGTTAACAAATAGCTTCATTACATTGTAATTACTAAATGCTAAAGCTAATTGGAGATAACAGCTAATTGTGTAATTAAATAAAAAGCTATAAAAATAAAAAGCTAACTGTAGATAACATTTGTTAAATATTAAAATTTCCAGATAAAGTTCTGTTCCTTTACAGTGTATTAGGCAGCAACTATTTTCCAGATGTTTGAGGCTGGGGCTATTCTCTCTACCATGTGTATAGAAATTACTTAACTTAAATTACTCATAACAAATGTGGCAAAAGACTGTTTTTTTCTGGTTCAAGGTAGATATTTTTTTCTAGCAAAAGTTCAAAAGATAATCTTAAGAGAGTCACATGTCCAAACTCCGCATCAAAGATCTGGATTCTCCACTTTGGGCATAAACTGTCGTTCCATATGAAGTGCAACAACTGAGCTGTTGCAGCAGCTTTGCAACACTGAGCAGATCATATATAGAAATACTGTAGTCTTATAATAGACGTACTTCCCAACCACAATAATACTGGCAAGCATTTTCTCACTGATGCTGATATTTTTTAGCAATGATGGGCAAATTATTTTTGTCAGATTGTTCCAGCTCTTCCAAAATACTCTTTCTCAAATCTCTGGAAGTCTTCTTCAGTGAAGACAGTTCCTTCTGGCTTGTTCTTCTTCACTTTTTCTACATGTTGGTCTTTAGTTTTTCTCCCTCTATTTTGGGTTAAAATCTACAGAAACAATGCAAAGGAAAATAGTACCTCAATATCTTTTAATATATGTAAATATAATCAATCAGTACTATGATAAGTTTAACCAAAGTTAAACCAAGTTTAACCAAACTTAATAGAGTATTTGATTAAACTGATGACAGATAAAGGTTTTTGTATGCAGTCCTAAAAACCACTCAAGGATTGAATTTGTTGCAGCATTTCAAAACAGCTTTTTATCTTGATTCACAGATGTATTCTCCAAATTTCATGCATGATCCTGAGAGAACTTTGGTTTAAGGTATTCCCAACAGATGCTACTGTATATGTATGCCCATACGGGCTGTGAATTACAATTTGTGTTTTGAATCCAGGTCAATGCACAGCGCTAATTTCAAATACTCCAATTTGAAAACTCAAGATCTAAAATATTTGGCAAGGATATTAGAAAAAATTGGAAATAGACATGAGAAACATGTTTATACTGAGAAACAAGCTCCTTTCTCAAAAAGCTATCAATTATGTATAAACAGATTTTTTTTCTTTTATCTCTAATAGTATCTCTTCCCCCAAATAAACAAGCAACAAGTAAACAAGCTGACCTTTTCAGTAATTGTACTGTCTGCCACAAAATGAGTACCCATCATATACTGCATATTCTTCTTAAAATGGTCAACTGCTTGATGTTTCTGATATTCCTCTGGAAAAAATAATACAATAATAGTAAGAAAGTATGCAGATAAAGTTCAGGAAGAAATAAACTAATATTTGCCTTTCGGGAGTTAGCACTGCAATTATAAACCTGATTGCCTCAGGTTTTAATTTGATTTTGTGCTGCCACTATTTTGGGGGTGGGTGTGTGTCAAATTGCATCAAGGTATCTGTGAATTTTCACATGCACTTAAAGAGATGATAAAGCAAAAAAAAAAAAAAGCTTTTTTTCCTAAGGGAGTTTGTTCACATGACAAAATCAGTGGAAGGCTTTATACTTATCTCCTTTTTGAGATAATAGAAAATTTGAACATAGAATAGTCATCAATGCATTTTATTATTGTCTTCAGTTATTGGGAAAACCTGTGTACAGCATAAGATTTCAAGGAGTTTTGTATGCAATAGTCTGCAACCTGGTTGTCTCGAAGTAAGCTCAAATATAAATAACAAAATATAGTTCTGAGGAACATGAGAGCTATAATCAAAAACATGACTTCCAAGTTGTGGGTAACTACTCTAAAACATGCTTTCAGCTTATGTGGAATGTAGGCCAAACTTCGTGGGTTTTCATGTGGCATTAAATGAATAAAGAATGCACTTTGGTGCACGGTCAAACCTATTGTGGTACATTAGTTGGAGAGAAGGGAAAGAGCTGGAAATAACTGAATCAGCAAATGGAGTGATAGGATATGAAGCATGAGAACACCAGTAGCAGCTCAGGGAATAGCAGAAAGAGAAGGAACTGGAAGTTCAGAGGGCAGGAAATTTGCTACTATATCCCACACTTGGGCACTGGTACTGTTGAAAGGAAGAAGCAAAGATTGGGCATGGCAGATGAATAGAAATATATCACACTGAAATGGAAACATCTTCACTGTCCCTGCCACTTCCTCATTCTCTTTTCCCTTACATGTTCAATTACTCCTCTTGTCTGGAATATATCTATTTTGTTCTGTAACTGGACCAAAATATAAAACATACACGTTTCAGCTTGGGCACAGACCACACCACCTCAATTCTGAGTACATAAACTTTATAAAAAGATAGGATGAAAATATCATCATCACCATCAAGTATGACATACAAGGGGCTCTGCCTTTAGAACACATTTTTTTTCAACACAATAATACATGATTTTATTATTTATTTTTAATCATTTGGGAGGAATCATATTGTCAATTTTTTTGCATGTATATTGTTTGAAATTATTATCTTGAATGGGATAGGAAAGGTACATAAAAGGAAAAACATAGTAGCACTAATAGGACAAAATTAAAAGAATGTTATAACCTACAATTCTCATGCATGTCACTCATATCTCTCCATGTGCATAAGATGGTATACAAAGATTTTAAACTGATATCAGTTGAGTAAAGGATGTTTCTGTTTTGCTTAAATATAGACCTAAAATTTTCATGAAATTTCCAAGCAATATTATGCATTTATTGTTTAACTGCAAAATGCAAGCACAGCTCAAAAGTTTGCACTCGTATGATACGTAATAGCAATAGCAATTAAATTTATATACCGCTCCATAGTACTTTACAGCCCTCTCTATGCGTTTTACAGAGTCAGCATATTCCCCCCCCCCCCCCAACAATCGGGCCCCTCATTTTACCGATCTCGGAAGGCTGGAAGGCTGAATCAACCAATCAATTCTTTGACGGTCGTCCATCTGGTCATCATTCTCCATCTTCCCCCTACTCACCTAATGCAGATTTGACAATTCTCCCTTTGATTGTCGCTTTGTCTCTTTTGGACCTTGAGCTCTTGTTTTTCTTCTTTTTCAACAGATTATTGGGTCGGGCGGCGGTTCCTGATCTTTGAGAGGAGGAGTCGGACGCTATTTATCAGACAGAGAAACAAGAGGCATTATTTAGCTCAGGAGTGGGCAATTACGGCTCCTTCATGACTCGTGGACTTCAACTCCCAGAATTGGAGGAATGGCTGGCTCAGGAATTCTGGGAGTTGAAGTCCACGAGTCATGAAGGAGCCGCAATTGCCTACCCCTGATTTAGCCTAAAGAATTCTCCCCTTTTTCCTTTGGCCACCCTTGCAGCCCTCGGTTACCTCCCGCCGTCTCTAGTAGTTCCAGTCCCTTTCTTAGCAGGGAAGCGGACATTTTTCCCTCTCTCCAGACACGTGAATTATCTTGAACTTCCTTTTTGTTTCAGCTCTATGGTCTTTTCATGATTATGCTACTTCCGAGTCCAGGATTTTTGCCTCCCTTCCTTTGACCTACTTTGCTTTACGTTGCTTAAACTCGCCACACTTCCGGTGCCTTTTGTGCCGAGTGGGCGTTTTAGCGTAATCCGTTAGCACGAGAGCGGTTTGGAAAAGAGAAGAAGTAATTAAGTAAGAAGGCAAAGGAAGGAGAAATTGCATCTCATTTCGGAAGCTAACAATGTGTCCTGATCTTTCATTCGGATCTACAAATTTTATTGCTATGTAATCACTTCGGTTCTAAGTAACATAAGACAACTACTAGGAATAACTTTTATAAAGTATAAAATAGCCTACTAAATATTTAATGTTATTAAAATGTATCGCTTTAAACATAAGCGCTCTGAAAGCAAAAGTATCAGGAGACCAGGACCTGTACGTATGTTTAATAACGTATTAAATATTTAGTTAGCTATATAAGTAGGAAGTATAATATGAACGAACAGTGTCAGAAACGTATGCTGTAGAATTAAATGGGATTTACTAGAGTCAACTAGGAATTCAGCTGTATTGAACATAAAGGATTTTGTTCTGAATAGACATGAATTCTGGGGTAATTTTTAAAAATCCATTAACATATGAAGGACTGTTAAAGATGAGTTTTGCCATTCATTAAAGGTATTCCTGAAATGAAGTTTTATGGATTTGTTTAAGATAAGAAATGGGATATAAAGATCATTTCATTTTAAGAGATAAAATGTGAATTCTTTGAGAAAGTTACTAAAATTGTTACTTGCTGTGATGAAGAGGAAAATTTTATATTTCATTATTTTTCTTTTCTACAGCTATTTTATTCTTTTAGGTTGTATTCATTTTTATTGGTGTAATCTTTAATAAAAATACTAAAAAAATGGAGTATAAAGGCAGTTTGGTACCGATTCTCATTCCACCCTATTATATTTCACATTACAGACTGGGTCCTTTTTTCTTGTAGACTTCAGTAATCCTCATTCTTATTGCCACTCTTGATTCCTCATACAGCATGAAATTAATTAAGATATAAGAACATAGAAACATCTACGTTCATGGTATATATTTATTTATTTGGAATTTATATAGCTGACCAACTTGAATAATTGCAATTCTGGATAATATGCAATCAATAAGAATGAAATAAACAGCAAAGAGAATTGGTAAGAAACCTGGAACACCAAATTTACCTTATATCCTCCAGGGGAGAATGCTAATCACTTTGGCTTCAGTGCCCAAGAAAAGAGACATTTTTATTGTTTTTCTGAAAGCCAACATATATTGATTAAAGGAGAGGCTGTTCTAAAGGCCAGGCAGTGTCTAGTGGTTAAGGAATTTAGGTAGAAAACAAGAGGCTATGAGTTCAAGTCCTGCCTTCGCTGTGAAAGCCAGCTAAGAGGCCCGTCACCGTCAGCCCAGACCACTTCTCAGGGTTGTTGTTGTGGGGAAAATAGGAGGAAGATGTGTTGTATATGTTGTCACCTTGAATAATTTGTTAAAACAAAGGCGGATGCAAATAAAAGAGACATACCTCCTGGATCTTGCCAAATGAAGGGAAGGGACCTCTGCAACATTGCTATACTACTAGAATGAGCAGAGAGGCTCCCACAAATAACATAGTTTCTGTGATGTGTACTTTATAAGTGATAAACAGCACCATGAATTGCACCTGGAAAGCCTATTGGGAATAAATGCAGATTGCAGAGTAGTGGTATACAAGGTGTGCCCTTATTGGGCCATGCTGCTGCATTCTAGATAGTTAACAGCTTTTGGATTATCTTCACCCTCATTTCAGTGTGTCACAGTAATCCAATTGGGAAGTGATTAAGATGTGATGGCAGGCACACCTCCCAGTCCAGGAGCAGATGCAGCTGGTACAAAAGATGTGCAAAGACCTTCCTGGCCATAGCTGCCACCTGCTATTTGAGCAGGAACTGTGATCCTCAAATTGCACATTCGATCTCCCCACCCAGGACAAAGATGGAAAGTCTGCAGTCTTAAACTTGGAAATGAGTTATTATTTAGATATATACTGTAAGAGCTGCCAACTCCATATTCTAATGTCATAATAAAATATTCTTTTCAAAATATAAGTGAGAAGCAGATTTAAATGATTGCTTTAACAGAAAAGTTTTAAAATTAGTTTCAATTTTTAGTCTTTATTTAATCTATTTAATTTAGATTTATTTAATCTATAAAAGAACATGTTACATATTGAAACAGTAGTTTACTGTAGAGGACAGGTAATGAATATACCAAATTTTAATGCAATTTAAATTCATACAGGTTACAGAAGGTTTTCATAGACAGTTAAAGCCAATCACCCTCATTATTTCAGTCTCTACTTCTCAGGCCATTTGGCACACTTGACATGAAATTTGCACTAAATTGTTAATTTCAATAGCCCTTGTCTTTATAATAGGAATGCTGGCATGATTGAGATATTTTTCCATTACATTTTCTATTCTTAAAGGAATCAAATTTACCTCAGCCTTGCCAACAGCAGACAGATCAATTTGTGCCAGCTCTTTTATTGACCAATGACTTTAACTTGTAGGTGATACATTTTTAGATATCATGTAATTTTATCTGAATCAGCAATTTTTTAATAACATTCTTGAAATTAAATTCAGTACTTGGAATTACTGGCAAGTTCAGTACTCTACTTATTTAGTTAAAAATCTTCATCTAACGTGAAAAGATTCTTGAGTTTGCATTAGACCATTTTAGGGGCTTCTGGCATTGTTTTCCTCTATTTCATGAGGTAGAACAAAAATTTGGCAGAATACTTTGTGGTACTTCATTGCTAAATCTTATTCTGCTTCAGCTATGGGGCCAGTGATGGGTGCTGCCCTCAGAGACTACATATGAGACAACTGAGGGATCAAGACTGAGGAATTGCCCCAATTACCAGCTGTTCCCCATAAGGGAAGGGGCATATCCTGGGGAGGTGGGGTTTGATGCCCTATTGCTTTATGAGGTAGCACCCCTCTCCATTCCCCTCTTTTCGTACCAGACTCTGAGCCCTATTAGTGTTCAGGGAGAGCTGACTGTTAATCACTACAGGTAGTCCTCAATTTATGACCACAATTGAGATCAGAATGTTGGTTGCAGCAATTGTTAAGTAAGTCATCACATGATCAGACCTGATTATTTTCTTTCCACATCTACCATCCTATTTCATCCTGTGACCCTCATATGACTGCAAGGTATGGAAAACTTGCCTGTTTTCCTCAAGCATTTGGGCCAGGTGGGTAAATGAGTTGTTATTATTGATGGAGAGTGGGGTTATTGTTAATCCTTGGGCATTAAGGTTTACGTGTGGTGGGCTTTTGTATTTCAATCTTGCAAACCCCCCAGTGACTTGTTAGATGGGCATCTATATAAATCAAATCAAATTGGCATTGGCAGTCTTCCTATAAACTGATATTCACAAATTAACTCTTGACTGACAGGTTGGTAGGATGGAACAGGGTCCAGTGTGGATTGGGAGGTGGGAAACTCACAAGCCCTGATATCAAAGAGCCCATTCACAGTCAGATCTTTGATCACAAAATCCATTAGGCAGTGTTGCAGGCAAGTCATAAAAAAATCCAGCTATTTGTCTTCCCATCCTAACATGGCTGGGGAAAAAAATTCCCCTTCTGCTTAATTACTATCCTAAGTCCAGACTGCCAAGAAAAGATAACATACCAGACCCCCATCATCAATAATAGCCCAGTGGAGAGAGTGGACTGCTTCAAATACCTAGGCGTCCATATCTCGCAAAACCTAACATGGATCTGACACATCGACTCCGTAGTGAGAAAGACCCGACAACGCCTAAACCACCTCAGACAACTGAAAGACTTCAGACTGCCCACAGCAGTGCTCTGAAACTTCTACTCCTGTATAGTAGAAAGCATCCTGAAGGGCAACATCACCACATAGTTCAGGAACAGCACCATACAGGACAGGCAAGCTCTATAGAGGGTAGTGCGCATTGCAGAGCACATCATCCATACCAAGCTCCCTGAACTGCACTCCATCTACAACAGACGATGCCAAGCTACAGCCAGGAAAATAATGAAGGACCCCAGCCACCCCAACAACAGACTGTTCATCATGATGCGGTCACAAAAGTGCCTCCGCTCTCTGAAAGCCAACACAGAGAGACTAAGGAGGAACTACTTCCTGCAGGCAATATGAACCTTAAACAAAACCACAACAAACCCAGGACCATAAAGTATTCCTAATCTACCTCTCTCAACCACTCCCTAACTTATTCTCCTTCCCTGTCTATACTATTCTCTTGCCCTACTACCTATGG
>JAEANM010000854.1:0-31531 GCA_017656035.1 Myanophis thanlyinensis
TAATAAGCAGCAAATTTAATGATTTTAGATTGGTTTTTTAGAATTTATTATATCTTGTTTTTACCTGCTGTGAACCGTCCCGAGTCCTTGCGGAGATGGGGCGGTATATAAATGTGATAAATAAAATAAATAAAATAAATAATAAAACATTCATAGAAGCGATACTTGGAGCGATGTCCCTGGGAAACAAAGGTGTTCCCACGTCCAACTTTTTTTCTTTATGAATTCCTTTCTCAGACTGGGGTCTTCCAGGTGTGTCGCACTACAATTCCTATTGCCAACTAAAATGGTTGGGGAAGGCTAAAAAATGGTTACTCAGAAGAGAAGGCTAAAGTGAATAGTTGCTTTATTCGAATGTAGATCGTGAATCGTGTTAGTTCAGGAATCAGTACACAATGGTTGGATGTACATTCAGTAGGCAAAGCAGTGGTTTGTTTAAAATGTGGTTTGTTCAACCTGCCCATATGGCCTAGTTTATGCAAATCAAACCATTATTTACAAACTAAAGAGTTCGTGAGCCACGCCAAAACAGGATGACCCCGCAGTTTCACACAAAGACAACCTTGAAAAAAGAAAAAGGATTAAAGTTGGGATCTTTTGCCAGACGAGGCAGTCTCTCATAATCAAATATGCCATCTCTGTTAGTGCAAAAAGAAAAAAAAATGGGCAAAAATCAGTAGGTACTAACAATCAAGCGTTCGCCCTCATAGGGAATAGGAAATCCAGCGTGTACTGGGCAATCACTCTTTGCTTTTGCCTCTCATCCAAACCGCTGCAAATGAATTTCGAAGTTTACTTTTGCAGCAATCCTGGAAAGGAGGCACATAGGATGACTGTTGCTTTTTATAGCTAAAAATGTGTGTTAGCCAGAGAACTCTGCTTAGGAAAAAAAATTCTTCCCTGTGTGGAAATAAGAATTTGTAATCTTCGCGATATTGCTGAACTGTTGAGCGACAGTTTGTTGAGGACCCAGTCTTTTGACTAAAGTTCAAAGAGGGAACTGAAGAATTGCAAACCTCAACACGGAGTGTGGCTCCTTACCAAAGAGAACAGAGAGGCACAGCGCAAATCAAGTCTAGAAATTAAGATTAACCTCCGCTGGAGTTGGACTTTCCGGGGCATGCTCAGATATTCCAGAGGGCTTTCTCAGACTTCCCCGCAATGGAACAAGGTACTCTTGGAACCATCGCTCCGAGGAGGAGTTACAACTGGAACATCAGCATATGCCAGCGGTACCCTAGGAAGCTGGAGGCATTTCGCCTCTTTCACCTTGAGGACTAGAAACCTGGACGCTGAGGGAGTAATTGTTTTTCCTGCAAATTGGGACAAGATTGCCCCAAGCAAACCTGATTTTAGCTCTTGTTGTTTAAAGGAGAGTTGGCAAATTGATCCAACTGGGAACACGCATCCAATATTCATTCAGGAGACAGGGCAGAGCCAATATGGGAAATAAATTTAAAAGCAAACTGTTTTTACATTTGAAATACATATGCTACAAATGAGAGAGAAGTATCTATCACTTATAGGTGTTTTGTACACTCACACATCCAGATTTACACTTCATTCTAACGGTTAGAATGAAATGTAAATCTGGATGTGTGAGTGTACAAAACACCTATAAGTGATAGAATTTAACCCATTATGTGATTTATTTGGCCTTAATGCCTTGTGAGAAACCAATCTTTGGCTTATAATGTGAGCATATTTGTAGACCCAGCACATTGATCAATATGTTAAATTATTGTGGCTGGTGCCATGTGTCTGAACAAGATCCTAGTGGCCCCAGGTCACTGCTTAGAACATTCAGTAAGGTCCAGCTGTATCTGTTCTGATGTCATTTTAACTCAGGGGTATCAAACTCGTGGGCCCATGGGCCAAATGCATCATGCACTGGCTACACCCAGTTTAGCAAAGGAAAAAAAGTTGTGATACATCACCTGACAACAAACTTGTCCCAAAGGCAAGGCTAGGGAGAATGTGTTTGTTGACTACATTTGGCTATGTAGTACCTCTTGCTAAACCCAAAACAGCTTTGAATTCATTTGAGATTTCCTTCCCTTTACTATACTTTCTTGAAGCTTCTAGAGCCCTATTATGGCATTCAACTGAACACACAAACCTGGAATGATTTCACTTCTCATACTAAGCCATAATGTGATTGAAATTTAGTTTACTGTGTTGTGGGAACCCAATCACAGAGCTGAAATAATAATTTTAAAAAGACTCTCCACTTGCTGCTATCTTAAGTTAGGTTGGAAGACTGGAATCACTCCAAACAACCAAGTCACAAACTCCTGGAGATTCATTTGCACTACAAGTCAAATATGGGCATTGGTTTTTATTATGCTCATATAACAGTGCACTAAACCAATTGGTATAGTTCATGAATCTAGACTCTAGATTAACTTGGCATCAGCCTTTAAACCTTAGTGCATCTATACTGTTGAAAGCAGTCAAGTGGCATAACCCAAGGACTCACATGGATTCACACAACAGGCCAAGCCAAATGCTATGGTGGCAAGTGTGCTTTGTGAACTGACAATTGTAGTATGTTCGCTGCACTGTGGTTCAACAAACCACAGCTTAATACCCTGTGACCACAGCCAATAGTAGAATGTGACAATGGGATCTGTAAAGCTGTTATCAGCTGTTATAAGCTGTTATCAGTATCCAAAACTGAATCCAACATTCAAACATTCAACATTCAAACATTCAAAAATATGTGACCCTGGTAGTTTACAAAAAAAAGTGATAAAAAGATGAAGGTGGGAGAGAAGAGAGCTCCATCAGTATTAACAGAGGAGGGTGGCTTCCGCCTTCATCAAGGGAAGTGAATTCCTTCTGCTTCGGGAGTAGTCCCATCTCTTCAGGAGGATGCCTGCATTGGCCAGAAAACCTGCTTGATTCTCTCCCAACGAGCTGAAGAGAAGGTCTCAACTACATCCTCACTAACATCACCCTTGTAGAAAGATGGTTAATTGCCACGTGGCTTCTTAGTCAATTTCTCTGCTCAGAAAGCACAGTTGAAGAAAGAGGCAAAATTTCAGCTTTCACAATCCATCCTCCAACTGTTTTAAAATTGCTTACTTGGCCAGGAATCAGAAAACCTTTTCTTTAAAAAAAAAAAAAAAACACAACCTACCTTTGTTGATCAATTTACTTGGAAGCAAAAAAAATAATCTTGATTTCAGTGCAGCATGCCTATGGTTTTCATCTCAAGCCAGACAAATCAAAACTAAAACACCTTTCAGAAAACTTGGCAACTAGAGACTTAAACTCATTGGCAGATTCAGGGAGGTTCCTGTGCAATTCCACTAAGAAGCAGGATGCAGCAAGGCTGCTGTCTTGGAAAGCATGGAACATGTTTTTAGTCAAACCAATATGCGTTGGACTTGTTCAAGTATTTTTAAAAAATCCTGCACCTGAAAGAACAGGGCTCTGATTTCAAGGGGAAAGTTAGCTGCCAAAAATGTTACAAATGCTGCTTTATCACAGGCAATTTTGATAGAGAAAACAATCCCTTCCCCTTTCTTATTCCGTAAATCAAGAGTGACTAGAGTGAATAGTCACACTCAGTACTGCAGCAGGACTTGGTTTTGGAAGAGGGATTAAGGATTTTAAAGGGTTAAAAAAAATCTCTAACCTCCAATCCACCCAATTATGGTCTCGCTCCCAAAAGTGATTTTTTTTTTCCATCCCAGAAACTGTCTGCAAATGGATGCAGTTCAAGATGCGCTCCTCCAGATTCTCTTGGGACAAGGGATATGACAATTTTAATCATCAAAGGAGAAGAAAGAATTAGAGCAGGATGTCTGAAAAATAGATTCTATCCACCAAAGAATCCAGTATTTTTTTTTTAATGGACTGCTTGTCTCAGAATTGACCTCTTGGCCTTCTCCAACTCAAGAAACATGCAGGATTTCAGCTGGATTCTATCCAACCACTGGGGTTTCTTTCCAAGTATCTCTGCAGAGAGTAAAGTGCAAGTGTGTTCAGATGCTATATAAACATGTGTTAGATGGTCCACTTAGCTGAAGACATATTAAATTTCGTGGGCCACACTATATAGACCTAGTAACATGATAATAGTGTCTTGTTTCTGGGACTAGAAACAAGGAAGCTCACATTCTAGTCCACTCTTGACAGAAAACCTCAGTAGGGGTTTTGAGCTGGACACTCTCCCTCAGTCCAACCTGCCTAACATGGATTGCGTGTTGGCCTTTTTTTGTTGCTTTCTACTGAATTAATGGAACTAGAGTTGTGATTTCCTCTTGAATATTTTTTGTGCTGAGTATTTGGAATAAGTCTGTCTCCGATAGTTGAGGCTTTAGCAATCATTGGGGGGAGGCAGGTCTATTTAATTTCTAGAGCTGTCCATCTCAGGCAATGGCTCTGGTTACCTTACATCAAACTTACATTAGTGAGGATGGACCTTTCAAGTAGGGGAGCTCTGAGGATAACTATCCAGTATAAAGGTAGTTAAGGGTCTTAAATAAAACAGATTTCATATTTTGTATTCAGGATGATACCCTGTCTTTCTAATGCCCATTTTGAGGCTTCTCCCTGGGATCTGTTCACTGGAACATTAAACAAAAGAAGCACAAAGACAATGGAAGAAAAAAAATGCATTGTTCGGATTCCGTGAAAAAAAAGAAGACTTTATCTCCTTCTTCCCTGTCTTAAGTGGATCTGGCTAATTTAGAGGTGACAGATCGTCATTCAGCTCAAGATGTGGGGTTGCTTTTAGGAATTGATTCATTACAGTCAGTGCAGCTCTTAAAGCGATCCTACTTTTATTTCAAGCGGACGTGATGGAAAGCTTGGGGGGGGGGCGGGCGGCGCTAGTGTTCATTTATCTCAGCAACTGTAAAATATGTTGACTTCAATACCCAGAATTCCCCAGCCGAGATTATTGTTGTTGAAGTTGCTGAGATTGAGAAACGCGGATTTGGAGGAAAGCCTTTTAGAATGATCTTTGCTGCAAGTTCAAAGCACTTCGAACAGCCCTCTTAAACTAACAGCTCAGGAGACGCAAAATTGAAAGAATAAAAACGTCTGGAGTAGGTTTGCAAAGGGTTATTCCGTGAACTGGATGGTCTTACTGCCGCTTCATTTGGAAAGCAAGAGCAGCGCGCTTTTCGAGGTGCCTCCAGATCCTATTCCTTCCAAGCACTTTTACACTTTCCGCTGGATTTTCTGCTCAAAGCCTCCGCGCGACATTCGCCGGAGCTTCCTCGGAAGACCGCCCGGTTTTTGTTCTGGACTAAACGGAGCATCTCTTTCCTGGAGGAATTGGGCGCCAGGTCCGCACCTCGAGCCGAGGCCCCTTCCCAGGAACGCCTTGCTTCTCTTCCGACGTGCCTCTCTTCAGCCTCCGCTGCCACGTTGGCACCGCCCGCCAGAAAGGCCCAACACGTGCAGGACCTCCCCCACCCCAGCCCCGTTCAGCTTGCAAACGAGCGTCAACGGTGCCAGCTGAGCAAAAGCTGCCGAATTCTGCCTTTCCCACGAGTGTGAGAGGCTAAATTGTCCTCGCAGTGAAATTCCTTAAAGCGGGACACGCGACTCCACGTAGTAGTTTTTCAGACACCGCCTAACGCGAACTTTATGGCCTCTTTTGTTTAAAGCTGGCGATCACTGTCTTACATTACTTTGCAACGGAGTAAATCGCATTTAATGTTCGGATATTTCCGAGAAACGAGGGTGTAGGAGTCGCTTGTATCAAAATACAGTTGGGGCGAAAACTTTTCATAAAGGACTTTTAGTTTTTGATTTCCAAGACCGAAACATTTGGACTAAGAAATT
The DNA here is from genome assembly GCA_017656035.1 of Myanophis thanlyinensis. NCBI lineage: Eukaryota > Metazoa > Chordata > Lepidosauria > Squamata > Homalopsidae > Myanophis > Myanophis thanlyinensis. The sequence goes on from JAEANM010000854.1 coordinate 5,806, forward strand.
ACTACAGATCGATATATATCAGGAAGACAATACTGACAATAGGGACCTGGAAGGAGGTTTGAAACTGCTTCTTTGACATTCTTTAAAGAATTACGGAGCCTCCCCAACTCAAGTTGTTTTGAGAAAAAAAGGAGTTACACTTTCCAAAGCAATCTATGCCTTTATCTTGTAATAGCCTTTTGCAATCTACTCCAGGAAAATTTATTTTTAGCAAATTGACATACGGTCCCGTTGATGTTTTAAAGAGCTATAATCCAGAAGTTCCAGTTTCTCCATAGAAATCCAAATACATTATTTTACGGTTGGATAGCCCACGTGTACCTTGAAGATTGACAAGTGAATTTATTTTAAAAAATCAGAACTGGGTACAGTTGTAGCTTTTTAATAACCTACAATAAAAATGCAGTAAACTATTTCATTGCCTGGTTCCTGAGTGATTATTAGGAATCAGAATTAGCATGTTTTAGGATATGCTGATCCTTTTTTCTTTAAAGGATTTCCTAACAGAGGAAGAAATAAGCATGGTCTAATGAATTCTTCCCATCCTTTTCTAGCAGAAGAAATGCATCAAAAGCTCTTGCGTTTAATGGCTGCACCATAGACATTAACACACATCATATATAGACGTCCCATTGCTTTTAATGGGATTATGCAAACATGCTTACCTGGCTTCAAACTGATTTAAACCAGATGGATGACGACATGCTGCTGGAGATAATGGGATATGATGGGGTGGGGGACATAAACATCCGTCCCAATCTTAAATAATCTTATGGAAAGTAAAGTTGCCACGTGAATAATGAGATTTATTCCTTGAAGTAAGCACATCTTTGATTTGGGTCTCCATCTAATGCATTATCTTGAATTTTATGTTTGCCAAGTAACATGCTTAGGTTTTTATCAGATGTCTGTTAAAAAGTGTACTCTGTGGAGCTATTAGTCTAGGCTGACTAAAAAGCTTTTGAATAGCATATTGTTAGACATCAAATAAATCTGCTTAGGTTATGGACTAGGGATCCATTCAACTCCTGCCTTACAGAGAAAAGTTCTCATAACATGTTTTCAGCTGCTGACATCAATAAGCCCAAGGGGTGTATTGAATCCAGCCCAAATGAAAAGCTTATGCTGCAATTCTTACATGCCATGGAGTAAATCCAGCTCATCACCTTATACTTTACCACTTGAGTTGAAATGCAGTAATATTAAAACAAATATTGAAGTAGTTAGGCCAAGTCTATGCTAGGACCCAGTGGATTTTACAATATACCGGTAACTTCTGTCTGTAGTATTTGCCTGGGGAGGAAAATTGCATTAAATTTAAACCTGTTCTCTTATGGGATAGGAAATGACAATAGGGAATATCTCCAAACAGGTCCAGAAAATAGACATTCCTGAATGGCTGGCACCCAGGCCTGAACGTAATTTTCCCCTGTAACAAATTCTCGTTTATTTAGATTCATTAACTTCGAATAAGACCCCTTTCAGGCTACTTCACTCTTCCAGGCATAAAGAGATGTGGCAGCTAAACCAACATTGCATATACTTGCAACTGTATTTAATTTGTATTGGGCTTTTTTTTTACTTCCAAGTGAAGACCTTTCAAATGGACATGTTACCTGAAGATAAATCCCTACTGATTTCTGCCCTTCTTTCCAGTATCTAATTCTTGAAGTACTCCTGAATTAGATAGTAGGGAGCATTTTGGTAAGATTTATGTGTCCAAAAAGAGGTTTAGGCCAACTTGTAACACCAGGAGGAACTAATTAAAACTAAGCAACTCTCAAATCAAGGAATATGCCTCACTTCCAGTTACTTTCATCTGGGTTCTTAACTTACAAATCCCATTTAAATCAAAAGGACACATGTGACCCTTCCAATCTGAATATGGACACCATGCTGCACGGCAAGCAAGAGGAACACATTTCCAGTGAAATGAGAAACCAGGCTAGATATCTTGAAGCAAGATCCCAAAACTTCAGTGGAACCTCTCTACTTATGACCAGGAAGGAATCCTGAGATGCAAGTCTTAGTACCTTAGCCTGGGAGAGTAGACTTAGCCAGGATCAGCCTTTTTTCAAAGGAAGGCTTCTACAGATCAGAAAGATTCCTTATGTTAAACCTAATGTTTCAGCATTAATTTGGAGTGGGGGTGGGGCTAAGCTTATTGTGAGAACTCAGCACATTTGTTTAGTTTTGTCATTCAACCTTTATTGTACAACCTGAAAAATGGATTGATTCAGTCTTAGGTTAAGTGGGCTACATATATGCAGGCATTAGAATCCCTGGGAGTCTGGTTCCAACTTCCTATATGTAACTAGTATATACATAAACCAATCCTATAAATTATAGGTATCCTGATTTTAAATACAAACTAAATCTCCATGAAATGCTACCAGTATTAATCCCAATTAAATGGGTGAAGGGACTAATACTAAAAAAAATCAATGTCCTCCAGATGATATAGATTCTAAGAATGACAATTCCATCTTGATGATTGCCACTGAGATATCCTCGCAGTCTGAAGCTTGCGGTCTTATACCATGTTCTACCACATTTGCTTCTGCATAAATACGTTGATAAGTTTCTATGATTGGGTTGCAATCCTATATCCATATTTGCTCAGAGTAAAAACCCTTAAATGGGATTTACAGTTGAATTTCTACACAAATGGTTTCACCATTCAGAAACAAAAAGGAAAAAAAAAAGTATTTTCTACAGGACTTACTTGCATAAAATAACTCTTGAAAATTAGTACTTTTGCTTACATTTTGGCTGATTCCCCCAACACAAGATATTGGATTAAATTGAGATGTGAATAGTTTTAGAATATTGTTAAGACAGCCTGCTGTGCATCATATTAAATCACAATACAGCTTATTCTGTTGGCAAAAGGTCACCTGGTATAGTAATTGTTTCACTGCTTTGAGATCAGGGTTAAGCTTTGTGTAGAAATTCAGTCATAAATCACAAAAAAGAAGTAAATCCAATTTAAGGGGTTTTACTCTGAGCAAATATGGCTATAGGACTGCAACCCAATCATAGAAACTTATCAACATATTTATGCAGAAGCAAATGTGGTAGGAACATGGTATAAGCTTTGTGTGCCTTCTGTTGCCATCAATCCCAACTAGTAAGAGAAGTACCAGGATTTGTCTTAATAACACTGAAATTACATTTAATATGGGAAATGATTCCATGTTTCAGTAACTATGCAGGCTGGGAATGATTGATTGCTTCAGCTATTTCCTTTCTTGTCAAGATCTCCAATTGCTGCTAAAGTTTTACAGGGTTTTTTTTTCCTTCCCATCCTATTTCTAACCTTGTTGCTCTTTCCCACCAATACGGGTTGTATGGAAGATGGTCAAGGGATGGGAAGTAGTAGGAATAAGAATTCTACTTTCTATTATTATCTTCTTTTGTGCATTATTATACACATACAGAGATCCACTTCTGTTTAAAGTACAAGGAATTAGATGGGAAACTGTTGCCTGATTTTATAGTAACCATAATTTACTTAGTAAATTCAACTTACTTTATGATGCTCATATTCAGAAGGCTTGCAACCTGATCCTGAGTACCTACTGATGAACTCCAAGTGATTACAGAGTAGACTTTCCATTCATTTCTACCACTTTCCATTTCCACTTTCTATCCACCTGGCCTAAGGAAAGATGACAAGTGGGTAATCAAGACTATATCTAGCAAGAAAGCAAACTGTTTGGACTGGATTAAAGGAGCAGGAACATGTGGCCTTCTATATATTATTGGATTACTACGCTGGTAGAGTAATGGTAGAGGACAGATAATCCCCTCCATAGATTAAACAAATTCAAGGAAAATAAATTGAGCTGTGATTAATAACAGATAATTCAATGAGAATCTGTCAATTTGTCATTCATCACATTGGTTCTTTTAGAACAGGAATGTCCATGTTGAGTGGCAACATACCTTTTAATACTAAGTGGGGATAAATCATAGAATGGCTAGTTTCATCTCACTTTAAATACTTGTTGGGGATGGATTATTAAACCTTGCACCCTTAGTAGAAATTACATTTTGCCTTTTTTTAAAAAAGAAAATGTTCCTAAATCCTTCATGTTTTGCAATTCTCAGGAATAACTATGATCTACCTCGGCAGCAATAGAGCAGCAACAAAATATGTGACATATAGTGTGGCTGCAACAAAACTTAATTTATAAATCTATACATATGAAATGATGAAGCAGAGATTGATTGAAGCTGCTTAATAAAACAATTCTGTGATTTGGTTGTATAAATAGTATGAGTCATTTGGGCTGTCTAAGTAACATAGCTATAGAGATTTCAAAATAACATTATGATCCAAGACAAATTACAGTGGTTTAATATAATTCTTACAAGAATGACAGGAAAAGGGTTTTGGTTTAAAAGAAAAAGTTTGAATTCCAGATTAAGTCACCTAAGATTTAATTTTTACCACTTTATAGATCTCAGGATTCCTGGAATCCTTGATTTCAGTTTTTGCTCTATAGCATGGTGCAAACCTCTGGACCAGGGATTGCTTGCCTTCTGCCAACACCTTTAATGGCCCCTGTACACTTCCCAGAGGCTACAATTTGTGTGTGGGGGTATGCATGTGTGTAAATTTTGGGGTCTGTGGAAAAATTTCCAATGGAGACATCTTATTTCTAGTGACTTGAAAAAGTCATTCATAAATCTTTCATAATATTCATTCCGGTTTCTACATCTGCTAGAACTATTGGCAAAAGTGGAAATAAAATCAATGTAGCAGATTATATACAGATTGTGAATATATCATAGGTAGTAATATCAGTGAGTACCTTCCCTTTTCTTATTGTAAAAATATCCTTTATTGTACATATCTATACCTTCATTTTATTCCCACATTTTAATATGAAAGGCTGAGCTGTATTCCATCAAAAATTAACTCTGTTTCCTGAGGCTTGAATACAGCTAAATATTATCTTCATCAGTGCAAACAACTTCTGTATAACCAATCTAGCAACTACTGCTGCCAATGAAAGAAAACCATCTTTACTTTCTGGCACTTTTAACTTCTCTTTACCCTGTTGTTTACTGTTATAGTTCTCCTAGCATTGGTTTTTTTTATAGTTAGATGAGAGCTCAATCTGTAATAAATCTATTCATTTTTAAGGTGTAACAAAATTCTTTGACATTCTTACCAAATTCAGTTTCCTCATTAAGTTGGATGCTGTTAGTGAAATAGTGGAGGATGAATAGAAAAGTAAAGAATCAGTTTTGTCCTATAATTCTCTTACTCCCCAGACCTAATTTCTTCTTAAATAATACTGTTTCTTTCCTTTTCAGATAAATGTGCAAAAGGAGCAAAATGCTTGGAGAGGAAGGAACTTTATGTTATGTGCTTTATTACCAACTAAATTTCAAATCATTATGATTGGAATTGCATTTGTATCTTACTTTCCAGTTTCAGGCTGACTTTCCTGAAGAACCCAACTATGGAAGCATGTATTACATTTTTTTTGCTATTTTCCCTATTCAAAGCAATTTTAAGTAATAAACATGAGCATGCCTGAATCTTTAACCAAACAATATAATTATGATGTTCTTTCCAAAATATACCAAAGTAGGTGGAACCCAACCCTATGCATTTAGAAATAAATTTCATGGAAATACATTGGATACCAAACTGTTCCTCCCAAAAGCAGGACTGTTGAACATGCAAATGACACAGCTATTAAGTTGCTTGGAAACCATAGCTGCATGTTTCCCTCCATTTAATTCATTTTCCTGTGTGTTGGTATTCTACCTTTAGGGCAGATTGAAGGATTCACCTCCAAATTTTATTTAGTGGATTATTTTAAATGCCATTCAGTGTAATTAAAGAAATTAAATGCAGTGCCCAATATGAAATCCCTTGCTTTTTAATAAATAGGGAAATTTAAAATCTCAGAAAGGGTTGCTTTCCTATACTACAACTTCTGATTTCTTAGTTCTGAAAAAGTATGGAACAAACTTTGCCTACCCTTTCTTCAAAGTACTCATTACATAGCATCCCATGGGAGGGGCATAGAACTTGGAGATTTGGGGAGAAGATGGATCCATTCTCAGATGCAGCAGGTAAGAATCAGCAACTCAGCCATCAGACTATTAAGGCAACTAGCCTACTTTTGCCATGAACAAAAATACCCGTTAAAATGTTAAGAAACCCTTTATTTACAATCCACTTTTTTTTCTCTCCATCTTCCTCCAAGTCTGTTGACTCGTCGTTTTTCAAGCGACCATTCGCCACGGGCGAGGGAGCCAGAGGAGGATCGAGGGCTGCAAAAGCCCCTTGGCCTTTGCTAATTAGCTCCTCGAACCAGAAGCCTTCGTGGGCGAGGGGGGCGGGAGGGCCCTCTCTGCCTGCCCTGGCCTGCCCTGCCCTGCCGTGAAGGCGCCCAACTCCCCTCCCTGCCTACCTGAGTGGACCCGTTCAGGGCTCGCCGTCTGGAGGGCCTGCAGGATCACCTCTGGGCCTCCCCGTGTCTTTTGGGGAGGGCCCCCCCGCACACTCCACCTAGGGACAGGGCCCCGGTTCCAAAGGCAGCCCAGCTCCACCCGCCGTTCAAAGTCAATTCCCCCGGCCGGAACCCATTCTGGAGCGCTCCGCCCACACTAGGAGTTAATATGCCGTATCCAAAGGCCTCTTGTCAGGTTCCCAGCTCGGCTGAAGGGAGGCAGGCCTTCACGGAGAGTCCCTCAGGCAAAACGAAGACTCGGGGCACCGCAGAGGCTCCCGGCCTTGCTCAAGGCCTGGGAGAGCAGGCGGCGGCTCGGGGTGAGCTGCGGTCTCCAAACCGGCGGGTGGGTGCAGCTCCGAGATGTGCCGCTGCGTGGCCTGATCGGGGGTAGCTCCTGGCTCTGTCCTTTCCGCGTCGCTACCGAGCTCCAGATCCAAGGATTCCGCCTCGCTGCTGTCGCTCTCGCCTTCCGAGCGGCTCGGGCTGCGCTCGAGTTCGCCTTCGCCTGCTGGTCCGGGCCCCAGAGCCGCTCCGGCTGCAACCACCTTCTCGGCCGGCTCTTTCTCTTTGTCTTTCTGCGCCTGCGCCTCTTTGGAATGTCGCCACTTCATGCGCCGGTTCTGGAACCAGACTTTCACCTGTGGGCAAAATTGTTTATTATATTTATTATTTGTTAAATTTATCTGCCGCCTGTCTCGCCGTGAGGCTACTCTAGGCGGCTTGGAATAATGAAAAGGAAGAAAAAATGAAAGGCGTGTTAACGGAACACAAGTAAAACAATAGAACACTAAAGTAAACTATGACAAGGAACACAAGGTGAAATAAATACATCGATATAACAAAAAAGATGGATGGGTGGAGACTACAAAGCAAGGGTTGGGGGTGAGAGACAAATACAGAAGAGACGCTCAAAAATAACTCGGACTAGACCGGCATTTGTTCCATTTTGTAACAGTTCCCCTCCCTGGCCTGGGATATTTTTTTAAAAAAGTAGAGTGAAACATTCTAGTTCTCTTGGCTATAGAAATAAGTGCACAATACAGTAATTCGGAAGGATCATGCCTTTGAGATTTTCATTTTTAAAATGCAAATTTAGTGCATTAATGCAAACTATTTTCTCATTAGTCATCCAACTTGTTGGGCTGATGTTAACTGTTTTGAGCACAGGCTTTATATCACCTCAAGGATGGAGGGTGCTGCTTGGGTGTGGGAAGAGGAGGAGGTGTTGAAGCTTATGGTAGGGAAAGAAGCACTTTACAATTGTCTGGACATTTCAGGAGACTAACGCTAGTGTTCAGTAAGTTTGACTGAAGGCAAAGAAGTTCCCACCACCTTGCCAAAAAAAACCCTGCAGAGATGTGTCCAGAAGTAGCTGAAAGCACAACAATGACTCCAAGTGCTTATGCTACCTGAGCAGAATGTCATCCATTTCTCTCTGCCCCTTTCCTTCCTGACAAAACCTGGAGGTTGAGCTTGCTTTGCTGAGTCCTCTTAAAACAGCTATAACCCACAGATGAGGTGGGTTCAAAAGTTTAATTCAGGATTTAAAGGTGGGCAGATGCCCCCCCCCTTTCATGCAAAGTAATAAAGGGAAATGGGTAAAACTGAATCTGAAGTGCTAATTCATTATTTTGGCTTTCTTTGCACTGGCATTATCAGGGTCAGTGACATTAGTGGACAAAAAAAGGCAGAAGAGAGAAAAAGGAAAATGCCTCGGATTTTCTAAAAAAGAATCATGTATCAATGGGGGAATGAAATTGCTGGACTCCCAAGTTTTCCCTTCCCATCATAAGTACTTCACAAATTTTTAAGCCTGCTATTTCTAAGAGTGAGCTCAACCTTTTCCTGCAGAAATATTTGCAGGCAAAGTCACTGGTTTAGATTTTCACTTCCTAGCAAAAACTGAATTGCTAGAGACAGACAGTCAGACACAGACAGACAGGGTCTTCCTCTGATCTCCAGCTACAACAAAATTACATAAATTCTTTAATTTGTACAACTCTGCATTTAATTTGTCCCTCTGCATTTTACACATTAAAATTACAAAGTCTTCTTTCATTTCTTAATTCTCCCTTCATTCCATTTTTTTCTTGTTAAAATCTGGGTGGTCTACAGGTGATTGAAGCTGTAATGTTAATCAAATAGCACAGGTTTTTTTAGTTCTGGACAGTAGCAGGGAATGTGCCTCAGCCTGATTTTACTCCAGCGGCTGGAGTTCCTTTCTACTTCCAACAGGAGCACCAAGTATATGTAAACTGAAGGGGTGGAGATATATTATGCCGATAACCATTTATATCTACATTTTAAAAAATATTTAAACATTTTAAAACAAGGTAACATTGATATTGGTTATGAATCTGCCTTCATAATTGTTCTGTCACTTTTATCACTACATTTTTATTTTATTTTGTTATAAAAAAGTTGTCATTGATAATGATTCCAAGAGAGGCCATCTTGTTGGTATATGTGCATATGTAGCTTGGTAACTAATTTTAACACTGATTCTAAAATAAATGGAGAGCTCAGGTTAAAATTGTCAACTTGGTTTTCAAAGGAAGAGGTTAAGGCAATATCTATTTACCATCGAGAAAATCCAGTGGAAATTACTTCTCAGAAGCCATTTGTAGCATTGTACAATTAAACAATTCAAATGAGTTCAGGAAAATTAAGAGTATGCCTTCTTTCCCAGATATATTTTCTTTACAAATAGGGTACAATATGTTTGTGTATCTGTCCAAAGAAAAGATACTAAAATAAGTAAAAACTATAGAATATTTTCTATGATTATATGTTATTTCATTAATTATTATTCTACAGTCTACCCCAACCCTACCTTTTTTTTATAGGAACCTTCAATATCTATCACCATTGACTAGTCTGGCTGGAATTGTTGGGAGGTGTAGTTTTGCCATTTCTACACATTCACAGGTTTCCCATATCTGTGATATGATAGAATCTGGATAATAAATCAAGGTTTGTATAGTAAGAACCACCTTTTCACTGAACAAGGGATGACTTTTGAATCCACAGGGCTGCTAGGAGGATAGTATTGGCATTTTCCTACAGTTTACATATTAGTTAGAGAAAGCGCTCGGAAATTTTCCTTCCTCAAAAGACAGACTTCATATTTTATAAAATTTTGCCCACATTCACCCAGAAAGGGCATTTGTGAATGAATGGGGAAAAAAACAAGGATCCCTTTTCACCCACTGTAATGAAAAACACTGGAGAGGGAGAGGAAAAAACGTGCATTTGTCCAATTTCTCCCACTATATCAATAGAAGAAAATATATGAAGCTCAGGATTAGGCTGGAGTCAATGACAGTTGTCCCTATTTTTGGTTTCTTCTCAGCCAGTTGTCCTTCTTTCTTGCTGGCATTTCTCGCTAGCAGCCAAAATAAACACTTCTGCTGTAATGACAGATCAATCTCAAACCTAATTTATGGTCCCACTAGACATGTTATTTACTGCCTTGTCTTACTCAGGATGAAGCAATGTAGAAACAAATTGCTTATGTTGCACCCAGAGGTTGGTGGGGGATGGGCTGTTAAGTTGTTCTTTTCTGCCCTGCAGGCATCTCTACCACACATAAAACACTGTCCACTTAAACCACCTTCTATAAATAAGATCTACCCAGTTTAACAGCTTATTTAATTGGTCTTTATTTTTGGTTCCCCAATACATTGAACCATAAAGTAGTTCTGTTATGCAACATTCCTTCATGTACACATTTCCAGACCCTCAAAATCTAATCAAGGTTAAAATTAGGTTTGACATGTTGGTTAATAGTTGCTTGATTTGTAACTGGTGTGGTTACAGCTGTTGCACAAACATACATTATGTTCAGTAAAAGCGTGCAGATGGGTTAGATGACAAATTTGGGAAGCAGAGTTTTGAATATGGACAAACATGAAGGAGAACATTAACAGGTATATAAAAACTCCATTGTATATCCAGTTTCCTGAATTCAAGCATTGGTGACTGAATTCGGCTATGAATCTTAGCCAAATCAGGCAAAATCTTAAGGGCTACAGTTGCATAACACCATTAACCTGCAATATTTGATTAAATTTATTTATTTTTGTTTATGACTTGCTGTGCTGTGCAAATGTGGCCTGATGGTTTAGCTGCCCGGCTCCATGTGTTCTGCCAACCTAACTGAAATAATGCTATGGCAGTGAGGCTGTTGTGCATATCCCACAAGTAGAAATTATTTTTAAATAAGCCATAATGAAAACACCTTCAGTAAGATATTACTGTAGAACCACTGTACGGGATAAGTTCCTCCTCTGGAAATATTTGTTTGTCCAGTTGGTAAAAAATCAGGATACCACAAGACACTTATGGTGTGGTTGTTGCACATGAAAGTTGAAGTGGGCAAGTTTATTTGCTACCTATTAAATATAAGGGCATTTGGATTTTATTTTGTTCCTAAGGTGACAGATTTCCTTTGCTTTAAATAAACTTTAACAAATAACAGCCTATGGAAGGATGGGATTTATAGTAGAGGCAGAAGCAGAATCACACCTAAATATTCAATCGGGTTTGGGGCTACAGATAAATTAATCAAAAGAGGATTTTTTTTAGTAGAAAAAAAAGCCTTACTTGAGCATCTGTGAGCCCTAACATGGCGGCCAATTGTTTTCTGTCCGGTTTGGTGACATATTTCTGGATTTCAAAGCGTTTCTCCAATCCTTTTCTTTGCAGATTAGAAAAAACCGCCCGGGACCACGAGCGTTTCCGTTTGTAGGTCTGAGGCAGCGTGTCTTTCGTAAGCACGGCATACGGACCTGAAAGGTTGAACAGAAGAGGAAGAGACAGGCATTTAAGAGGCTGATCATGAGTGGATAAAAGTCGAATCCCCGCCGCCCCCGCTTGCAGGGAAAGCGCGTCCAAGGGGGGCTAACTTTGGAAGAAACTCTCCAGTAGAAGCCGGCTGCTAAGAATAGTTCCCTTCCTGTAGTCAGTTAGTCAGGTTCACTAATCTTGTCTTTCACTGGTTGCAAAAGAACCCTGTGTTGCCACTACTGCGCCTGAAACAACGCGGCCGGTCCCTATAATTCTTTCTTTCTTTGGATTGTCTTATGCTGCTGGATCGCTAGCCTATTTAACTCCCCTCTAAGGATTCCCGGGCTCTGATTCTCCTTGAAAGTCAGCGCCTTTACCCTCGATCTTCCAGATGTTGCTAAACTTCTTGGCCACGTTAACAATCCCAGCCTTCCAAAGTTATAGCCCCGAGGGGATGTCAGTTAAGTCAGGAGCAAAGAAACAGTCTTTCATCAGGCTTTTTTTTCCCACTTAGCTTCTCTCTCTTTTTTTTGGGGGGGGTGGTGGTCAGAAGGGCCATCCATAACCAGGATCCATTTGCTGGAAGTAAACTCTGCTGAAACAAATGAGCTTAGTCCGGTGCTGAGGAATCCTAATTGCAAGCGCTGAGCCTTCCATAGACTTACTTCAATGTTTCTTATTTCGAGAGTAAACGTAAGAAAGCAAACCTTGAAAAAAAAAAATCTACTTTCCTCAATTCGGTGCCTTCCAAAGGGACTAAATTTTAGCCAGGAAAAGTGCCACATTGTTTAGGGACGATGGGAAAATCGGAAGGTAACCAGATTCACTCTCACTTGGAGAGTGGCAGAGAGGGATTGATCCGTGCTCAGGATGAGTTTTTATACCTGGAAAAGTGTCTTGAAACTGGTGCTGAACGGAATTCCTTGGGGTTGTGTTTAAGGGTCCCAGGACCCCAGAAGTCTCGTTAATGGGTTCTAGAGACGTGAAGAACTGGCCGGACGGAGGCTGTAATGTGGGGACATGAACCCCGCTTGGGCGGCTGGTGGTTAATAAAGAGGTCAGATCTGTGGGCACAGGAACAAGGAGAGCTCTGTTACAAGACTAGCAGAATGGTGCAGGTCCCAACCCTCTCTACATACTTTGGCTATAGCCCATTGGTGGCAAGCCCTAGTGGTCTGTAGGGAAGTGGGGAAACTCCAAGGCCACCAAGATTTGGAGGCCCTCAACAAACTGACAAACTCATCTGTGCACAAATGCCATGGTGAGGCTCACAGCATGTGCTCCTCATCAAAGACCAAAACCAAATTCTAAAACCAAGTCCAATTCCATTCAAGACAGGCTGAAATCACACCCTATGGTGACAGGGTAGGCCCAAACCAAGGAAGAACTTCTCCAGGGGTGCCTATTTTTGGCTTTAGAAGCCACATATCAGACGGATGAGGGTGGCTATAAGAGCATTTTCTCCCTAGTTACATTTCCCAGTTAATGTAGCCATTTGTACTGCAATGCAGATTATCTGTTTGGGGTAATCCTTCCCATCCCATCAAGTATAGGTGGAGGGAAGTAGAAAAACAAAGGAAGACTGAAGGGCTCAAATCCTGAAGTATTTCAGGGAAGGCAACCAAAGTAAGATATTTTTTACAAAAAGCCCAAGCTGCTTTTCTTAGTTTTTTTTACAAATGTGAAATAGTCACACTGAAAGTAAAAGGGCAATTCACCTTTGTGATAGGCCTCTAGACCATTCTCCTTTGCTTGATTCAGCCCATTCTTCAATTGAAGCTCTCTAAATTTGCTTGCAAAGGGACCAACAGATTGATTTACCTGATAGGTAAAAACAACCTCCAGGCCCATTGATGCTCAGCAACAGGTTGGGCCAATGGGCTTCAATCCAAGAAACAAGCTTTCACCATGTTGTGGGAGCTTAGGCCATCCAACCCAAAAATCCAAATTCAATTTTTTTAGGGCTTTGATGTGATCTTACTATTAAATCACAGCTATCCTATCTGCCTGCCTGCCTGCCTGTCTATTTCCTGGAAAATAAAGTTTTCTTTGGCCGTTTGCATTTCTCATAATTCACAAGAACATTTAACATTAAGTGCAGTCAGAGATCATTTTCCTTTATCACCCAATCATAAGCAATAATGGGGTGACTTTGCTCATGGAGACAGGTTGGTTGCTCTTATCTCCAACACACAGATTAATTGATGGTGGAGGGAAATAGAAAAACAAAGGAAGCTACAAAGCTACAAATGCTTACTCAGAAATAAACCCTATTTACCTCATGGAGTATTCCCAATTTTGGGGGTCAGAAAACAGGTCTATATGTGATCCTTGAGAAAAGCAACTCAATGAATTTAGAACTGCAGTGTCCAAATCAATTAGACTTACTTCCAAGTAAATATATTCCGGAAGGAGACTCTGGCCTGAATTTCTTCCAGAGATTTATGAATTTTTAAGCAATCCAATTGCTCAACTGTTTCTTCTATTGAGCAACTACAGAAACACTGCAGCCGCAGCAGAGCTGTTTTGGGTTCCTTCCCCCAAGTTACACTTGATTATAGTCAGATATTTATTTTTGTTTTGTTTTGTTTTTCAATCTTTTCGAGCTAATCTAAAAGTTTGGGGATTAATAACTGAAGGAAGATTAGCAAAATCATCTTTCTGTAAACTCTTTCCCCCAGTTCAACCCACCCTTCCTGCAGGTTTGTAAGTAAGGATCCTCAACCTCATAACAGGACCACATAGGGTTGACCTTCTAGTTGAACTGGGAAGATTACATATAATCTCCCTTCAAATAAAGAGACAGTACGGACCGTGAAAGGAGAACCGGAGAAGACAAATTCTAAGGAGGGGGGCTGCTTCTCTGTCTATAACACACACACACATTCTGTTCCACATACAGTTTAACAAAACAACTTCATTTCTCCAGAAGGGAGGAGAAAGCAAAAAGGCTAACCTCTCAGAGTGTTGCTCTCCTTCAGTTTCGGGTCGAACTCTGCAGACAAAATGCGATCAATCCCAAATTTCAAGTCTTTGCTAGAGGGAGCGGCTACAGAGCCAGAGTGGGTCTGGCGGCTTTGCCCTGCGCCCGGGGTTCGGGCGCCTCCGCTGGAACCCCCTGTGGGAGAGCGCTGGTGCTGGGGATGAGAGTTATGATAGGTAGCCGAGAGAGGCGACAGCCTAGTGGCGAAGGCGACTGAAGAGTCCGGAGCCACCATGGGTGTTGGCCTGAGCGGGGAAGCGGCGCCGTGGTACTGTGCGTGGGCATGGATTCCACCTAAATGAGAGGCCAGATTAGCCACGGCTCCTCCGGGCAGGCCGTCCACAGAGGCTTCTCCTGCGGCAGCGTGTAAGATGTCCGCGATGCAGAAAGACGGTTTCTTGAGCCCCGAGGGATCCAAGGAGAAACAGCCGCCAGCGCTGGGGCCAGCCGGAGTACAATATGCCGCTGACCACAGACTGAAGTTGGAAGCATAAAAGGGGGCAAATCCAGCAGTGTACATTCTGCCGATCCGGCGGCCACCCGCTCTTTTCCCGGCTCCTTTCACTGGCCAGATGGACCCAGACAGACTCAGTAACTGGGTGCTCCGGCTGAGCCGCAGCCAGCCAGCCAACAGCAATAAACTGCCCCGTTTCCTCTGGTCAGCCTGGAGAGCTCAACGCCGAAATGTCTCTTGGCCTGGCCGCATCGTTGGAGGCGAAACAGGCCACGCAGAGCGAAAGCCACGCGCTGCGAAAGCCAGGCACGACAAACAAAATAACAACCCCCCCTAAGAAAAAAACAACCTCGCACTCCAAACACACACACACACATACACACCAGAAGCTCCCCTCTCTGAAAAAAGGAGGGGGATGAAAAGTATCCACCCGCCCACGACCCTTCAGCGAAATCAGCTTCCCAGATTCTCTCTTTTTTTTTTCTACCTTGGAGAGAAAAAAGAAAAAGAAAAGTTTTCTTCCGGGACTTGATTGGACAGGAAGCGGCCAATCAGAGCAGCAGAGGGATGGCCGCGAAAGGAAGAAAGGAAGAAGGGGGAGCAGCAAGCCCCGCCTCCGCTGTGCCTTGTAGTTTGTGACCGTTGTCGACCCAGCGAAAATCCGGCTTTTCTGGGCTCTCCTTTCCCTGAACCGGGTCTTCCCCGAAACTGCAGGGTTCCTGCTAATTAGTCTTGCCGGTCCTCTTTGCCCAAGGAAGGTGGTGTAGATATGCCCGATTCGGAGCATGTAGCTGCCTTTCTTCTTCACGATCCGTCCCATTTTGAGCTTCCGAACCAGAACGAGGCAGTGCCAGAGGCAACTTAGCCTTCTCCTCCGAGCCTTCTTCGGGAAGGAGCGAAGGAGACCCCCGCAGGCGATGGAAAGGGTGGGCATTCCCTTTCCAAGTGAATTACCAAGTCCTTTCTAACAGAGTAGGAGTGTTAAAAAAATAAAAGATTGAGGCGGTGTCATTCCCCTCCATTCCTGAATGTGGAGGATCTGGGCGTGTGGGGAGGATGAATCTTTCGTACGCAGCTCCTTTCATTCTCTGATATAAGCAGGTAGGCTGCTCCAGTGCCCGAAACTTCCGAGGGTGGCTGAAGGGATCCAGTTACTATTTCAGTCGATAAAAGTGCAGCGCAGTGAGCTCACTGGATCTGTGGCTAGCCTGTTTCGAAAGGCAACTCCCGTAGGCCGGTGCAAAAACAACACATCCCGATTGTTTTATTTCGAAATGTGTGACTGGATGGCAACAAGACCAGAACCTACAAAGATAGTACAAATAAATCCCCTGGATCTGGATTTCTTTTTCAGACGTGAAAGGAGATTTTTGGAATCTGATCCAGTCAGAAACAAGCGCTAGGGAATGGTGATAAAAACCAGGAAGAAAAACTACATTCCCTTAGAAATACATCCCATGAGGTCCAGAAGTGTTCGATATCATATGCTGAAACTCTGATCTATCATATTTATAGGTTAGTTATCCACCCTCAATTTGAACCCCTGGAACAGAAAAGTAATCAGTGCTGATCTTCAAAGGAAAAATACCTTTCTTAATGCCCCTTCAATGCTCCATCAGTATAAGACTGCTCCCCTCCTCCCATTAATATTCTCTGCAATACTAAGCTTGCACAATTTTGTACAGTTGGTCTAAATTATTGCCTTTGTGTCTCAGATCTTTTTGTCTTCCTGCAAAACCTACTATTTCTTCTTTAAAATATTTTGAGTCCAGATTCCCATCAAAGAGGAATATTGCCTCGTACAGAGACAGGATTGTCTATAGAGACAGAAATACCAGGAAAGCAGGGTGCTTCTTTAAACTGGAGACAGTGCCAAATTTTTGTTAATCGTAGAATCATTTTTGTTACACGTTTATTTTAAAAATCAGGCTGAAATCTTAACAGTCCAGAACTGAATGTGTGGATGATGGAGACAGAAACGTTTGCAACTTTTGCCCTTTCCCACATTTACCATTTCTAAATTTTATTATTTGGCATATGATGAGAATATGGCAGAACAGAAGTAAACATATATACAGTTCATGTAATTACACATAAAACTTGTACAGGGTGGCCTCATAACTAGATATTCAATTCATATTTCTGAACATGAACAGGCTCCTTCTGCTTGTTAATTTCAACAAGATTTGTGTAAATATATGCCTTAAAGACCAGGTGGAAATAAAGTTTACTCAAATGAAAGATTTTATATTCAGCATATAGAATAACAAACATAAAGCAAGCCTTGCCAGGTCATTAAGCATTTTTTTTAAAAAAAGTCCAAACATTTTGTGTTCCTAATATCGAGCTATCCCTATATCAAAGGCTTTTTTCTTAAAAACAACAAAGATATTTAAATGCCCTTCACAATTAGCAATTGAAAGACTGTGTTTTATTTTGCAATCTTTATCAGTCCCTCCAATCCCAAGGATTTTTCATAAAGAGAATTGCTTGAACAGCAGGGAGGAAAACTCATTGATTACTGGAATGGGCTTCTTCAGAGGAACTCCAAGTTGGAGGGAAACCAATCCTTTCAAAAATCTACAAAGAATGTTCAGAACTGAAAGAAAATATCCTACTCTTAAAAACATTCCTAGTTTGATAGTGGTGAGATTGCTATAAAATCCTTAACCTTACAGTTGTTTAAGGCCAGCAACTGCAAGGGCACAAATCTTCACTGTGAACGTCCATTGAATTCCGTGATCTTCCATGCAATTAAATTATTTTCACAAGTATGCCTCATGTCCTGTCCAGAATTATGGGCAGGAAGCCATCAATTTTATTTCATTTTCCACTTTGCAGCAATTACTAGGGAGAAAAAATCCTGCCTCAGCCATCCTTGTGACACCATAAAAATCAACTTGTTATTTTCATATTGGCATGTTATAAACTGGATAAATCTCTGAATGCGATCCTACAAATATTGGATGAAACTTCAGATCCCAGAATAATTATTGTACAATATACATCCACTTTTTCTGGAAAGAAGAGTGGCACGGATTTCTCTCCACCAGTGACTAAACAAAAATCTCCTTCCAGCCCTCTTTAGCTCAACTTCTGGCAACTTTGGATATCTCTGTTCAATAAATTTGATGTCAGAGGGAAAGGATTGCCCTTGTGACTTCTGCCTTTTTTTCCAAAGACCTAAACTGGCAGTAGCAGAGGGAACATGCTAAAAAGAAAACTTGTTCTGGAAGAAAGAAAAAGCAAAAATCCATCTTCCCAAGTTTGGACATAAACATAATAAAGAAAATGATTTATCAGCATACACAACGTTATGTTCAGATTCCTTTTTCTAGGAATCTGAAAGACAGCCCTTGCTGAATTAACCAGTCTCACTTTCAAAAAGACATAGGTTTGAAGGAGTTTGAGCAAAGTTATTAAGGGCCAGTTCTATTTATTACGAAAGTAAATGGCCATGAATCCAGGGATATTTCCTTCTGGTCCAGGTGGGCAGAAAAATGTCCAGCTGATGCTTCAGTTTTAAGGGAAAATTCAACAAATGTGGCTTTTTCCTGCAATGATTTCAAAACAATGTTTTCAAAGCAGACTATGACCCCATAAGCAACAGATGGATTTTATTTATAATTATATCCACAGAAGTATAACCATTACCTTTAAAAAAAAAAAACCAACTTTTTGAGATGCCTGGGTGATAGGAGTCACCCACCAACTTTCTGAACAGGCCGGTATTATATGTCCAACTATGCACTGCCAGGCTTGCCCCAGCTTCTCCTTCACAGCTCTTTTTCAATGGAGAGGGGCTTTACCAGAAGTGCCAAATGGGCGGCATCATTCTCAGAGAAGCAAAGCTAAAAGGGGCATCTGTCTAAGCAAAAAGTGAATTTTGAGATGTCAGTTCCAAATGGCAAGGGACATGAAGTACATAGAAAGTCAAGTGGGTAGCTGCTTAATTACTTAAAGTAGTAATTAATCTGCTTAGTGTGGACTGATACTATTGTTTTGACTGGAAGGAGTCCTGCCACCCAAACAGGCGAAATTAAATGCCCTCTGAAAAGGTAGGATTGAAAATAAAGTTTTGCTTCTTTTTTTTCAAAACAGATTCTACATTCTAGCTTGCCAGACAAAACTACGCCTTTGTCTCCTTCCCACTAGCCAGAACAGATCCTTCACTCCTCGCCACTGGTTTCCCCTTTGAATTATTTTTAAGACCATTTTCTTGTCAGGGAAAGTGATTTGCAACTGCCCGGCTTGCATTGTGAGGGGCGGGAAGGGGAGAACATTTCTGGATAAGGAACCATCAGAAAGAAAGAAAAAAATACAGGAAAGTTGGGGGGGGGGATTCCTTGATCAGTTCAGCATTTGCATGTTTAAGGATATCTAAAAATAACCCATAGGAAGTCCTCTCCCAAATAAGTTACAATAAAGAGTTAGATTTAATGATGGGCCTCATGCCTTATGGGACAGCAAGGGATTGTTATCCAGGCAATTCTCTTTGTGAGGTGAAACTAGATGCAAGTTTGTTTTTTAATTATCTCAGGTGGCTCAGAGCTTACAATTATTGCATTACTGCAATCCACCTCTCTTCTCCAGAGTAGAGCAAGAAAGCAACAGTGTTCATTCAATTGAAACATTTTTCTCCATCATTATATGGTTGGAGACATTTTCCTTTTCTCATGTGGTGCATAATTAAACTTCGGGAATTCACTATCACAAGCTTTAGAAACCTACATGTCTCATTTTTCATTAATTTTCATAGCAAATTTATGAAGTTGCTTCCATCTGCTATCACTTCTGTTAAATAAAATTTTCATGTGCATCAGGAGTGTTTCTCTAGTCCTCAGATGAAGATAAACAGAGATCAAGTTGGATCTTTTAGAAGAATCTCGACTGCCTACTGATAAAAGTAAAAAACTTGATTAGTTGGACTCACAGACAATCTAAGGCTACTATATTCTGAAAGTATATTCCCACAGAGTACTTGTTCCTAGGCATCTGATAACTTTGTTAATAATATGTCCCAGTGAACTTAGTAAAGCTTTCTTTTTAATATCTAAAATTATTCAGCCTCTGCATCTGACTGAGGAGGTCTTACAATTTTTTTTAGGTAACACGTACGCACATATGAAGGACACAGATATCTCCTTTCCCGTTGGAAAGTTTTCTGGTCCTCAAATTTCATTCAATACCCAAGCAAATAGTACAGTATGCATCACTTTGGAATTAAACCACTCTAAATCTCTACATAAGTAACACCACCAAAACTGGGGATCTTATGTGATTGCTCTCCCCAAAAAACCTCTCTAAGTGCACTAACAGATGCCAGATGCAAAAATTCTAGCTAAGGCAGAACATATTCTAGCCATTAAGGAATAATGTGCCACTGAGCATATGTTGAATACAGAAATGTATTGTTGGTGTGAACATAGAATTCTCTTCTTGAGAATGCTCTTTCAGCAATCTGAATTGTTCAAAAGCTATTTAGTTGTCCTATGGAAGCCAAAATTCTTGCCAAGCATCCAGAATTTAAATAGATCCCAATCATTTTTCTGCTATTTCTGCTTCAGACACACTTAAAACCCATTCCTAGGCGTGGTACTCAGCACTTAAAAAAGAGGAGAAACTATGCTGTTTTGCTTGAGTAAATTGAAGGAAAGGGCGGAGTAGAAATGTAATAAATAAATGCAATTGGTGGTTTTGTGGTTGTGAATCAAGACTGTAATTGTTATGACATGAATGACTGTAGTGGAGAAGCAAATTGCCTGATCAGATTTTGGCATTTAGCAGAGAAGGGAAGAGACAATTTGCTTTTGATGTTGACTTGTTTGCTTTTTTGGCACAAGAGTTACATTTCCCTTCAGCAAGAGTATGAGGCATCACTATTTAATATCTTCCTTGCAGTTTACTCCCCTTCAGTCACATCACTGCAGTGGACCTGCCTGGTGTGTGGTGACTGTGAGACAGTCCAACAAATTCCACCTCTCAAATCTCATTTATATATATTGATTGCCCCTTTGGATCAGCATGAAGGCCCATCTCCTTTGGGAGGTTTTGCTTCTTATAACAATCCAACACATTAATGTCTAGGAAGTTCACAAGCAGGCCACAAAGTCTCCCAGCATCTGGCGCTCAGATCTTGGAGATTCCTCTACATTCTCCTAGCTAATTGGAAGAGCACACTGGGGAAGCATCTATTTTCAGTGTGTGTACGTGCATCTGTGTTTATTTAATCAAATCTTAGAGACATTCATACAGGTCTTACCAAGTTATGAGGTCTAAAGATGATAATAGGATGATGATAATCTGAAAGGCCCTCAAAATCTGGTTATCGGAACAGGCTCCTAGGGAACCCCAAAACTTGTCTAGGAGGCTCCATTGCTGAATAAGAGAATTTTTATCCTCATTTTATCGATGGTATGTATTTTTGTTATGATATTTATTACAGTGGTTTTTAATATTTTTATGTCTTGTTTTTATATTGGCTATTTTATCTATTTTTATACACCAGAGTAGCCTTTGGTAAGATGGTTGGGTATATAAATTTGATAAATAAAGGCTGATGGACTGTATTTCCCAGTATCCCCAGCCAACAGAAGATAAGAGATGTCCAAGGGCCTCCAGGTGGGGAAAGGTTGAGGAAGAGGTCATGGCTGGTAAGTAAGGTCCAGGTAACATCTTCCCTAGGTTAAATCAGGGTTAGACAGGTCATCCATCAAAGGTGAAACAGCACCAAATGTTCTACTGTAATATCATTTTGGCAAATCTGACAGATGCAAAAGTGGACTAGATTCCAACAAGTTAGGTGATCTAATGTACTTGGAAACAATTAAATCAAAGAATTAATTAGGCACCATGATGTTCAAGAATAGCAGTAGCACTTTGACTTATGGTATATACCGCTTCACAGTGCTTTACAGCCCTCTCTAAGCGGTTTACAGAGTCAGCATATTGCTCCCAACAATCTGGGTCCCCATTTTACTAACTACGGAAGGATGGAAGGCTGAGTCAATTTTGAGCCCGTGCGGTGCGTGAGACTGGAGCTGCCGAACTGCTGTAAGTCCGGGATAGCCTGGGATTTAAAACTTTACCTAACCATCTAGGTTCAATTTTCCTTCCTCCACTTCTCAATATTTATAGCCTGCTCTACTTCTAATAGCCTCTCCTGAGTAGGGTAAAATCCAAAAATGCATAGAAAACTTCCATAAATAATAAAAATACTTCAACCGGACTATATGAAAGGCCCTATTTACTTAACTGAGAAGCAAATGCCCCTTTGAACAGTCTGCCTATTTTCCAAATGCTTGCAAGTGAGATATATACCTATATCTATATATAGGGCCAGGAGTTCCAAGATTGGACTGGTCGAAAGTGGGTCCCCTTTGGGAGTGTCTCCTTCAGCTTTCACTTTCTGGGGGGCTCTTCTAAACCAGTCAAGATGCAGACGGGGGGAAAAAAACAGGCAGCTTCGTGGCCGCCATCTTGACCTTTTTGACCACCTCAATTCGTTATTGAAAACGTCAGATCATTCTAATATCTTCTTCCGCTGGCTTCAGCTATATTTTCTGACGTTCTTTGTCAGAAACGGCAGGGCTTTTTGGAGCCCGCATGTTTCCAAAAAGCGGGCCCGGTTCTACAGCAGCTTCCGAGAAGAAGGTGTTTTATGTTATTCGCTTGCTTTAAAAGAACAAAAGGCCACGGCTGGAAGAGACGCCATTCAAAATACAGTCCAATTTATGAAATAAGCTACTTGGATCAAGATTTTTCATTCTGATAACAAAAGCGGCTAAACCCGACTTCTCCCCAAGCCGTCCGTTATTTTAGGACGGTGGATTTCCCGCGCGCCGGATCCCTGCGCGTCAGGCACTGTAAAGAGGGAGAACCGCAAAGGCGAGTAGACACAACCCGCCCCACCCAGAGTGGGACAAAAAAGCTCTGCCTCCTTCCAGCCCCACGAAGCCCCCGCCGGCAACAAGCGTAGGAAACTGCGCTGTGATCCGAAGGAGGAGCGCCTCGGCCCCGCCTGACGCGAAGAAGCCGGTCAGGGCAGGAAGGGCCCGGCTTTGCTCGGGCCTCGGGTCATCTCCTGTTTTCAATCGGCTCCGAGGCGGCTTAAATGAGCGGATGCGCCTGCCACACTGGGCGCCCAAAATAGAAGCGCTTGAGGAATTTAGAACCAGCAGAAATCTTTCTTTCTTCCGGAGAGAGAGCGAGAAGGGGGAGAGACTTTTCTTACGAGTCGGAGCATTTCCCTTTCCAATATTTGTGCAACTTTATCTCGCAAGGCAAATCGCGAGGGTGACGCAAATCCGTCGTAACGCTGCGAAAATAAAGGCGAGGGAGCCCATTCACGGCCGCCGAGTCTCCGGGGCCGATTGCTCTCCAATCTGGCATTCCGAAGCTTCGCAAAAAGACGCGGACGAGCCGCGATCTTCTGCAAATAGCTGCTAGGCGGGAAACTGAGAAGAAGGTGCAAGTGCAAGAGCGAGAGGAAGGCGGTTTTAAGCCGTGCCCATATTCCTTTTCTAAAAGAGGGGGCTGAGGAGGATGGAAACGGTAGTGTAAGCCTACGTGGGAGAAGGTTCGCGGGTGATTATTACTCCCATTCAGGTTAGACCATAGCGGGAAGATAGAAAAAAAGCCCGAATGTCTCCCAAAACAGTTTTTGGAGCAGAAATGGTTGCCTGCCAAACGTAGCTGGCTTCCACCAGCAGAATTTCCACAAATGTAGAGACAGCCGTCAGAGGCTCCTAATTGGGAGCTATAGTGTATACGTCTGTCTTCAATATCGTTTTATCCATTGTATTTTCTTTCTTACTGAGTCTTTCTGTGGGTTCAGAATACTTCAGGGATGAGTTTCACGGATGGTATCTTTTGATAATAGATAATTACCAGTTTAGCTTTCTTTCACTGTTAGATTTTATTGTGAGTTGCTTTGCATGTGGTCTGAGCAGTGAAGTGAGAAGTAAGGTAATATAATAAATAGCAAGTGAATCTTTCCACTGTTTTCAGGGGTGATTCATTGTTCAGTATTAGTAACACCAAAAGTCTGCAGTCCTCACCCTTCATGCACTGCACTGATCTTTTCATTTGAGAATAAATACTATTTCCTCCCATCAGATGGTCATCTGGATTTTGACAGCTCAAATATGGCAGCCCCAGTAATAGTTCAAAAGGTATCCATGGTGTCTGCAGCAAACAGTAATAGGGATGTGTGTATGATGTTTTCATCATGCAAATTCTACCTGTCATTTGCAAACTTGCATTCATGAAGCATGATTACCTTATGACACACATTCTGTTCTTCACCACCAATACCTTCTGCTTACTTCACCTGTGGGCACTTAAGCATCTGCAGGAGGATTGGAAGAAGAAAATGAAAACACATACGTTATCACATTATCACACAAATACAATAATTTGAATGTTTGTTCCAGACATTGGGATGTAGATTCTTTGCATATGCCATTTTGGCATCATAGCATTTTCCTTGGACTGAGTTGGCCTAAGTGAGAAGTGTAATAGGTTTTACATATTTTGCAAATGATGATAGATGGTATTATCTTGAAAACCTTTTCTCTCTCCAAAAGAGATGCTGTCCAGTCATGTAAAATCAACACAAAACTATCCCAGCATGAAAATTGCTTTCTCAATTGCTGATGTCTTTATTATCACTTTTCCCAGTCCAAGCCAGTCAGAACTTCCTTTTGAGGACATATACACTGTCCAAGGACAACTCAAGCAGGAAACCATGACTTTACCAGTTACCTTTAAGAGTGACTTACGTCTGCCATTACTCATAGAATGAGAATAAAAATGGCCGAAAAAGATATTGTCAAGGCTTATCTGGGTCACAAATAGGTGCAAATAGGGAAGTGAGGAATAAATTGATGGATCAGTTGATTGTGCCTTCCAGTTAGTTTTTCTCTTGAAGACTGGATTAGTTCCTGCAGTTTTCTTGGCAAAAATTTTCAGAAGTGGTTTGTCATTGCCTGCTTCCTAGAGCTGAAAAAGAATGACTGGTCCAAGGTCATCCAGCTGGCTTTGTGCCCAGTAGAGTGCCCATTCTCCTAATTTCTAGCCTGATGACATTAGTTTAACCACTTCAGCAAAAGAGCTCTCTTTTTAATAGAATAGAAGGATATTAAACTGTTCTCTGTACCTGCAGGTTATTACCAAATAATATTTACTGTAGCTCTTTGCTACCATATAATGGTCGTTTGGATTATTGCAGTCCAGGCATTGTACTTTTATCATTGTCTTGACCAGAAGTTAAGTTATTATTAGCAGCAGGCATAGAGGTAGGGTAAGTATTGATGATAGGGAATATCATGGTGTGATGCTCTCTACAGACTTAAAAATAAGTGGAGAACATTCAGTAAAACAATGGGGAAAAGTCTTGAGTGTAACTGGGTTTCTCTCAGTCAAGGGAGCATACCAAGAGGTGGGGAAGCTGTGAAAATTCCAAGAACTCAAATCTTTATTCCCCATTTGCCAAACTATTAGGAACAGTTGGACCATAGTTAAGACATATAGAGCTTAATTTTCCTTCCTACTTTTTAGTGTTCAGTCTTTATAAGCAAGATAGACAGAAGTTGAATCTCTTATGTGTTAAAGAAATGGTTCATAATTTATGTTATACAATTAAGTTACCAATCTCTAAACTGTAAGGTCCTCCTTTCAATTGGAGGCTTAACACAATCCAATTCATTTTCAGGAACATAAGAAATTCAACCTCAAGTTTCAGATTCTCCATCTAACATTTTGGATATCTCAGGATGTTCTAAATACAACATAACACCATGACTAGACTAAATACAACAGATTCACAGCGCCAGTGCAACGTGCAATATGTACATACCGGTGGAAAAATGTATATACCGGTATATAAATATATATGTATATGGAAATGTGTGCCTAACCCCGGTATTTCCTGGGTTAGGAATTTGTTGATTGAGATGTATTCTGTATTTCTGTGCTCTGTGTGGTTGTACCGATGGTGGCTCATTCAGTTTATTATTT
>JAEANM010000855.1:0-31514 GCA_017656035.1 Myanophis thanlyinensis
TCACTGCATATCGTACCATGTATGACTGTGTATGTGACCAATAAATTTGAAATTGAAATTGAATTGAAATTGAAATAGTGCTGTGCTCATTACTCTGTAGTGCCTTTTTGTCATGGTTGTTAAGCCAGTGTACCATACTGTGACACAGTATGTGTGTGTGTGTGAGAGAGAGAGACAGACGCACAGAGAATTAGGGAACTATAATTCTGGTGATTTCTCACCCAAGTACTAATACGCCTGGTCTTGCTCATCTTCAAAGTCCAACCAAGGTTAGCCAGAGACTGCCACTTGCTTACTGTCATTGATTATGGCCATCAAGTGGTTGTTGACTCTTAGTGATCACCCAGGCTGGTCTTCAGATCTTCCAGCAGCAGACCTATCACCATTGTAATAGAGTCCATTCATCCTGTTGGTGATCTCCCTTTTGTCTTTTCCTGGATCTCTGCATTATACAGGCAATTTCAATTTATGTCCATAGTTGAATCCAAAACTTATGTTGATAAGCAAAACATTTGTTAAGTACGTTTTGTCCCATTTTATGACTTTCCTTGCTACAGTTGTTAAATAAAATCACTGCAGTTGTTAAATTAATAATACAGTTGTAAAGTGAATCTGGCTTCCCCACTGATTTTGCTTATCAAACCCATTGCCAAGCACTTGAATTTTGATCATATGACAATAGGGATGCTGTAACGGTCATAAATGTGGAAAATATAAGTCACTTTCTTTTAGCCCTGTTGTAACTTTGAACAGCCTTTAAACGAAAGGTTATAAGTCAAGGACCACTTGTATGATACGTTGAGCCTGATCTTTTGGACCTTCCCACTGTTGGGAAATTTGCTGTCTCCATTGTTGATCCCAATCCTGTTGTTATTGCTTTTATTTCAACTCATTGCAGGTGTCCTGGCTTTCTTTCAAAGAAATGAATGACATTTCTTTGACATGGTTTTCCCTTTGACATTGAAACAAAGACTTTGAAAAAGTCGGATAGAAAGAGTGTTGATGCTTTTGAACTTGGCATTGGAAAATAATACCATGGATACTATCAAAACCATCAACAAATCAATAAATCAATCAACAAGAAGTCTAACTTGAGACACAATGACCAGGCTCAAATAACTGTCTTGTGGATACATTATCCAAATATCCAGTTCTCTTGAAAAGTTCATAATTGGGAAAGACAGAAGGAAAGAGAAAACAAAGACCAGCAGCAAAGTGATATACTGTACATAATTACAGCAATACTGTTAGAAGAACTGAAAGGCAGATGTGGGAAATACAACCACAATTAACCCAAAATTTCTGTTGCTAAGCAAGGCAATTAAGTCACCTTTGCCCCATTTTATGACCTTTCTTGCCACTGTTGTTAAGTGAATCACTACAGTTGTTAAGTTAGGGATATGGTTGTTAGGTGAATCTGGCTTCCCCTTTTCACCTTCTGCTTGTCAAAAGGTCACAAAAGAGATTACATGACCTGGGACACTGTAACAGTCATAAGTACAAGTCAGTTGCCAAGCGTCCAAATTTTGATATGGAGATGCTGCAATGGTTTTAAGTTATAAGCCATTTTTTTCCATTGCTATTGTAACTTCGGTCACTAAATGAATTTTGATGTTGAGGACTACCTGTAATGTGTGGAAGGTCTATCTACTAAATGTAATCAGTAAGAGTTGACACTGATTTGATGGCATATAATCACTCAATCAGCTCAGAAGGGAGCCAGGTTAGTTTATTGAATAAAAATCAACAAGATGATTTTGTTGGAAGCATTTTAAAGAGTTATAATTGCATAAGCTTTTATGGATCTTAGACAATTTAATTAGATGCTGAGAATGTGCATTCCTCCTTAACTATCCTGAAGATTGCAGCTATGAGCTCAGACTTCATCAGGAATCTTGGATTTTTTTTTCCCTTGCAAGTTGACCATAGCAAATAATTATTTGCTATAAACAGAAGCCATGAAAACAAATAGCAAAGATTTTTCAGACTATGCTTAATTTTGATTTATACCCTAATTAACAAAAATTTTACTTCCCCTTTTGTTTAAAATTTGGAAACATATATTATAGAAAAATATATACACTATAGAACAATGCAGAAGCTATCTAACAGGATATGAACAACTATTCATTTACAGTAATTACACATGAAAGCCTTCGCTGCTCAGAGAATTTCTTGGTCTTTTAAGTGGTTTAAAAAGCAGTGAATAAATGGACCCCTTTCACAATATTTATCTGTTAGAAATGCATCTACTCCAACACTATTTTATGACCATTAAGAACAAAGCACCTTATGTTCTGAATATTTAATTCAAATGTTTCCAATTAAGTTACTTATAACATTCCAAACTAATACAGTTGGTGGAATTTTTGTATTCTTTCTATAGGGCAAACCATTATCTCTTAATACTTCTAGTCATCCTGGTAAAGAGTGGGTGTGAACCAAGAGTATAGCTCATAGATATAGTTGGCTGACCTGGACAACAGATTGCTGAACTAATCCAGACCAGAGTGTCAAATAAACCAGCTGGTTAGACGATAGTGTCCTGAGTTTGACCCTCTGATCTGGGAGAGATGGCAAAGATTGGTGGGAGCAATAATTCAGGCTAATTATGGGCAGAAGCAACATAATAGAGTTGGAAGGGACCTTAGAGGTCTTCTAGTCCAACCCCCTGCTCAAGCAAGAGACCCTACAGTACCCTTTCAGACAAATTGTTGTCCAATCTCTTCTTGAAAACCTCTGGTGTTGGAACACTCACAACTTCTGGAAGCAGGTCATTCCACTGATTAATTGTTCAAACTGTCAGGAAATTTCTCCTTAGTTCTAGATTGGTTCTCTCCTTGATTAGTTTCCATCCATTGCTTCTTGGTCTGCTTTCAGATGTTTTGGAGTGGATTCAGTGCCTTATACTAATTCAGCACTGATGCCCAAAATCTGGTTGTTGAATTTTCAGTGAACCTGAAAGCTAGATTGACCTGTAATAAGCTTTCCCTCATACTGGCGTACAATAGCAAACCTGGAAGGATTCTCAGAAATATCCCCACATAGATTTTGACCTCAACTCCAAGGCAAAGTTGGTAGAGTCATCCAGGAATTTTCAGTTGCGTTCAAATGGAGCTATACATATAATTGGATGTAAGACCATTGGTGAAGATGGGATGTTCATTATGGGACCACTGTTACTAGACAGCCTTATGCTCCATGTCCTCTTTACCTGGTTGACATAGATGTTGGAATTCTTAGCCTTATGGTGCTGGAGGACTTCTCTGGAATCAGGGTCAGCCTAGGAGTTCCTGGAGCTGAGTTGAAAGTTGAGAAGGCCCTGAAAAATAATCTTATCTAAAGTTTTGCAGTGTTAATATAACGGTTCTGTACTAAGTGCATTAATCTGGAGAGATTCCTATCTATAGGTAATCCTTGATTTATGATCACAATTGAGCCCAACATTTCTGTCACTAAGCAAGACAGTTATTGAGTTTTGCCCTGTTTTCTGACTTTTCTTGCCACAGTTAAGTTAATCACTGCAGTTGTTAAATTAATAACAACTTGTTATCTGCTGTTAAGTGAATCTGGCTTCTTCGCTGACTTTGTCAGATGGTTACAAAAAACATTCATGTAACCCTGGAACACTCTAACCATCAAAAGTATGGACCAGTTGCCAAGTGTTTGAATTATGATCACATGCCCATGGGATGCCAGAACAGTTATAAGTAGGAAAAACTGTCTTAAGTGATTTTTCAGTGCCATTGTAACTTCAGTCACTAAACGAATGCTTTTAAGTCAAGCACTGCCTGTACAGGCGAATAGCAATAATCATAACTCTGATCACCTCCTTGTGTCATTTGCCACCATAAATCTAATCGAGATCACTTAGGGCCCAATATACAGTGGAGGTCATATATTAGATCTGGGATTTGTCTGGGACACTGTGATAGGACCTGGATGTACAGTCCCTTGTCGTGGTCAGATCACGCTATGATTGCCTTGAATTTTTCACAGCTACTCTCCATGGGAGGAAAATTGAACCTGGTTGGCGGCCAGCCCAGGTGTCTGATTGATTTTTTTTTCAGAAGTGCTTGGGGTTGTTTCTAAGACACTGGTGCATGCTTTATTTATATCTCACCTTTATTATTTTTACAAATAACTCCTGGTGGATTGGCCCAGAATCACTCAATTGACTTTCATGTCTAAGGCAGAACTTGAACTTATAGACTCCTGCTTTCCAATAGTGCCTTAACCATCAAACTGGTTTGAGTCTTAGTTTGGACTGAGAAGGCAACAACTGCCTTGCATTAGGTTGTGCCTGTGAGGACTCCCTGTACATGTTTTTTTCAGAGGACTTTCAGTAGATGAAATAGTTGAGTGCCCACTGAGAAGACAAGCAAATCCGACCAAATTTAACAAGTCTGCGGGACCCCCCTCCCCCAAAGACAACGCAAAGGCCTCATGGAGGGCAGAGAAAATCCCCCAAGTAGAGTGTGAAGCCTACTGAAGATATCCAACAGATAAAGCTAATAAAATCTGAGCTGCCATCTGGCTGGGCAGTCTGCATAGTTGACCTCTGTAATCCAGCATTACTTTGTTAAAAGAAATATCCATGTGGATTCAGTTCCAAGTGGGGAGAAAGACACTGTAAGCATGGAGACTGCTTGGAAGGATGGTTTATTGGTAGAGCAAGCTTGAAGTTGTGGGTGAAAAGGGGCTGAGAGCCCCTGGATTTTATGCCCTCTGTTGTAGTTTGAATTTGAACTTGTGTTCTGATTGGTTGTCAGACCCCCATGGTGCCACGCAAGGGAGGTTGTCTTTTGAGTCCCAAACTTGGCTGAATCTTGCTGAGTGATATAATCTTCCAAGGGGTCATGTGGAGAGTTGGGCAATCTCATCCTGAAGGTGAAGGCCTTTTAAGTTGCAAATAAAGCTAGCTCAGTTTATTGTCTTCCAAATAAGGATCTGCTGGCGGGAGCAGGGGTTGCATTTCTGTCTTAAGATTTCATTTTTCTGTTTCTCTTTTAGGGGAAATATTCTGCCTGAATAACACGGTCTGATTTGACTTTTTCTAGAATTTTCTTTAGCTGATGAGTACCACATATTTCCTCACTTCAGAAGACTGTTTTTGAAAAATATTCTGACTATTAATTCGCCTGAAATTACTGTTTCATATACTGAGGGCTGGGAAGGGGGCAATATTTATTGGATATTCTTTAAAAAAAATATTGGCAGCTTCAGAGAATCAAAATCACGAAAATATTCAATTTCACGGCACACGCGTTCTGTGGGTCGACAATAAAGGCTTAAATCTGAAAAGGCTTCAAAAGAGCGGAAAAAATAAAATGGCGGGAAACTCCGCCGGGGACGTCACCGAACCACAGGCGCCACCCACAGGGCGGAGCTTATCTCAACTGTAATTTATGGGGGATCCGGAGCACTGCCGAACCTTCTCCAAATCTCGCGAGATTAAAAAAAAACAATCTCGGGCGCGGCTTCACAATCGCCGCTGCTGCCATAGCAACCGCGCCAAAAACGGCACCCGTACGACGCAACGCCCGTTGTTTCGTTTTTTTCCTTTTTTCTACTCAGTCCCGCCTCAGTGCCTGAGAAGGGGAAACAGCAGCAAGTCCCCGCCTCTAAGAGGTGGGACTTCCGGGCGGTGTTTTAAAATCTTTCCCTCGGATATGACGACAGAGTGTCAACATGTAAGATGGCGGCTCATCACCGACAGAATACAGCGGGGCGGCGGAAAGTGCAGGTGAAGGAGGCGAAAGGGGCGCCCGCTCGGGGAAGGGAAGCTGAGGGGAGGGCGAGGGGAGGCCCGGCGTGGCCGAGCTCGAGCGGTCGAGCGGCGTGGAGGCTGGGCGAGCAGAGCAAAGGGCGAAGGGCGGGACGGGCAGGCAGCTTCCTCCCTCTCGCCTCCCTCCTGTGTGGGGATTCGCCTGGCAGTTTTACCTCTCGGCCCAAGCGGCTGGGGATTATGGGGCTTGCCCCACCCTAGATCTGGCGACTGGGGGAGGTGGAAAGGTCGCTCGGGCGCCTCGGCAACGTGAGGCGTAACGTTTTCTGCGGTGAGAGGCCGGCGTGTGGCTTTCTCTCTCCCTCCCCACTTGACAAATCTGTTAAAAAACAACAGCAACAATAACTCCGAAGTCCTTATCTACCTCTCTGAATGGGCTGGCCTACTTCCCCGCCCAGAATCCACTGGATTTGGGAGACTAAAAAAAAAAAATCCAGAACGGGACAGAAATAACAGAAGGGCCCCTGTAGGCCATCTAGTCCACCCCACCACCACTACCACCGCCCGAGCAGGAGACCCTTACACCATTTCTGACAGATGGCAGTCCAGTCTCTTCTTCAAAACCTCCGATTTAAAAAGTAACTTAAATTGAAAAGAAAAAAAGTGGAGAAAAAAAAATAGAAAGGATGATCACTCAATTATTGTGCATTGACAATAAAGGATTGAGTTGAATAGAAAGAATGTATGGGATGGGCAGCCTTCATCGTTTAGAATAGAATAAAATTCTTTATTGGCCAAGTGTGATTGGACGCACAAGGAATTTGTCTTCGGTGCATATGCTCTCAGTGTACAATAAAGGAAAGGTATATTCATCAGGAATCATAAGTTACAACACTTAATGATAGTCATGGGGTACAAATAAGCAGTCAAATCATACCAGGAGACAATAATCAATATAAATCATAATACAAGCAGCAAGTTATAGTCATAGTGGGGTAGGTGGGTGATGGAACGATGAGAAGAATAGTAATGCAGACTTAATAAGTGTTGAGGGAATTATTTATTTAGCAGAGCGATGGTGTTTGGGAAAAAAACTTATTATGTCTAGTTAGGGTCATTTTGAGGTAGTAGGAGTTGAAACAATTGATGTCCAGTATGTGACTGGTCCTTAAATATTTTCCCAGCCCTCTTTTTGACTCGTGCAGTATACAGATCCTCGATGGTTGGTAGTCATTGTTTTTTCTGCAGTTCTGATTATCCTCTGTAGTCTGTGTTTTTTCTTGTTGGGTTGCAGAACAAAACCAGACAGTTCTAGAGGTGCAGATGACTGACTCAATAATTCCTCTGTAGATCTGGATCAGCAGCTCCTTGGACAGTTTTTAGCTTCCTGAGTTGGCGCAGAAAGAACATTCTTTGTTGTGCTTTTTTGATGATGTTTTTGATATTTGGTCTCCATTTTAGGTTTGACAAAACCATTGGGTTCTGTGGATGCATGTAGATAATAAGGGAGATGATCCTAAAGAAAAGAAGAGCAGAGGACTGAAATATTATTTTAAGTTCTGGGAAGCAAGATAATACTCAGAATAGCCACAGTACTTAGCATAATGCTCCATAGTGCTTTGCAGCACTCTCTGAGTGGTTTACAATGTTGG
Organism: Myanophis thanlyinensis; assembly: GCA_017656035.1. Classification (NCBI taxonomy): domain Eukaryota; kingdom Metazoa; phylum Chordata; class Lepidosauria; order Squamata; family Homalopsidae; genus Myanophis; species Myanophis thanlyinensis. The sequence goes on from JAEANM010000855.1 coordinate 7,381, forward strand.
CCTAAACCCAACAATCTGGGTTTACCAACCTCAAAAAGATGGAAGGCTGAGTCAATCATAAGCCAGTCAGGATCATACTGTAATACTGTTAGCCTCCAATACTGTTACCTCCCACAAGGCACGCTCTTTCCATTGGTTGGTTGTTCTCACTGTCAGAAAATTTCTCCTTGTTTCTAGGTTGAATCTCTGCTTGATCAATTTCCATCCATTGCTCTTTGTCTGGCCTTTAGGTGCTTTGGAGAATAAGTTGGCCGCTTCCTCTCCAAATAATAATTTCACAGGTCTAATTTAATATGAGTGGGCCAGGAAGAAAAATTCCAGATAAGGGGTGTGTGTGTGCGCGCGCACGCGTGTGTGCACACACATTTCACCTTGCAACTCAGTAAGGGAACTTGTGTTCTGGTTTTGGACTGAGCCTACCATACAGAAAAGAAAAAGTGGCATATTGTCTTTCCCTACTTGTACTCTCGCAGATTCAGTATATTACTTTGTGTTTTAATGAATCAACTTTCTTCCCCTAAAAAAATACCCAAAAGATAATACTATTGAAATCTGAAGCTGGATATATTTAACCTGGAATAGGCTTTGATCTCATTTTATTATATCCATTAGTGACCAAGTACAACATCCCTAGCTTTTCACTGCTGTAGGCAGAGAGGCATTATCCTAAGCCACTCCCAATGCTTTTAAGTGATTATGTGATAGATTAAAGATTTAAAAGTACCACTTGTCAGCTTTTCCACTTCTCTATCCTTTTCCTATTCTCTCAAAATCATTTCCAATTGCTTTTTTCCCCTGTGTGAAGGGTAAAAAAATATAGTTTGGCTTTTGCTGCATCAGTGTGTTTTTCATGCCAGTTTTGAGTACAGGTAGTTCTCAACTTACGATCACATGTTCAAAATTTCTGTTTCTAAGTGAAACATTTCTTAAGTAAGTTTTGACCCATTTTATGACCTTTGTTGCCACAGTTGTTAGGTGAATCATTGCAGTTGCTAATAACATGGTTGTTAAATGAATTTGGCTTCTCCCTTGACTTTGCTTGTCAGAAGGTCTCAAAAGATGACCACTTGACCCTGGGACATTGCAACCGTCATAAATATGAGTTAGTTGCCAAGCGCCTGGATTTTGATCACATAACCATGCAATGGTCATAAGTATGAAAAACACTCATAACTCACTTTTTTCAGTGCCATTGAAGGTCAATAAATGAACTGTTATAAGTTGAGGACTATCTGTATAACTATTTCTTGAAAAGTGGAGTACATTTCAATAAGTATTGCTTATCTGGATTTTCTAACAGATGCATATTAAAAAACCAGCAGATTGGAGGTATATAATAGCAGTCTGCATTGGATTAGAGTTCCCACAGGTGTGCATATAAATGTAATTCTCATATTTTTGGAGTTTTAAATTTTTGATACTTTACTATTTATGTCACTGCCTAGTGCAGGGCTGTCAAATTCACAGCCCGTGGGCTGGATGCATTGCGTGCTGGCCCCACCCCATCCCAGTTTTGCAAAAGGGAAAAAAAATCCAATACGTCATGTAATACAGCCATGACGATGTGAGTTTGACACCCCTGGCCTAGAGGATCAGATGAATGAATGCTAATAGAAATATTGCCAAAAATAGGGTTATTAATCAATGGAATTACTTGATTGGATAGGGCAGATTAGGCATTCAGGTTTAACTTCATGATCCTTGCGGAAATTAAGGTGTTCCTGATGAAGAATCAGTTATCGGGCGGTATCAGCATGTTTGAGGAAATAGCTGAGTTTGCAGACATTGATTTTTTTAAAAATGTAATCCTCTCCCCAAACATCCTAGTGAAGAAGTCTAGATATACGTTGTTCTGAGTAGAAGACAAAATGAATGGAAGTGCTTCTATATTGCAGGAATAATAATGTAGGCATAGAAATAATAAAAACTGGGCCGTTGTGTTATGCCCTATTTGGGAGTGCGCTCAGAGTTTCTAATTCCTTTCGTTCACTACTTAAAACTACTTCCTTGGACACAGATAACACGTCATTCCAGTTCTTTTAATATCCATTAGCTTCCTGTCATCATGAGGGCTCTTTTTGACGTGCTAGTTCTTTTAAATTATTCAAAGGCCTGTGTTTCTGAAGCTTGACAGGTTTTAGCACCAGACTGGCAGGGCTGAGCAGGGGATGCCTGGTTAGTATTTGGATAGAAGTGGGCTTTTGGGAGGGACTTTAGCCTAAAAAGAGAAATGGAAGAAGATAAGGATTCTTTGATATTGTACTACGACACCAGCTATAGAAGCATATGTCCATGTAAATTTATAGGACTGTGACTGACAAACACTTCTTAACCATACTTACTTTGATAGGACAATGCAAGATAAATAAGAATATATAAGCGTTCACAATCCTACTTTCTAGCATTTGCAAGGAGGTTTCCCAATGGCATCTGCTAGATCTTGCATAGGGCATGGGAATGAGGGAGGAAAGGCAAGAATTATTTTCATTTCCAAATGGTACCCCATACAGTATATGAGATTAAGGTAGGAATGCATTTTCCTACGCCTTAAGGTTTGCAGTAGAGAATAAACTTCTCTAGACTTCCAAGAGAAGATTCTATCTTTTCTTTGGAGCCGTCTCTGAATGAGAGTTTTTCCTACATTTGGAGGCTGATTAAACAAAGACAACTGGACTGTTGAAGGAAAAAAAAACCTGTTCAGTTGCCTTTAAAAATAATACTTTTGAGACAACTTTAATCTGGCTAACTGAGAATATCCACAGACATTAAAGCAAGGAATTATAGGAATATTTTCTTCCAGAGCTCTTTGCATCCAGTCTAGTTAGTAAATAAAACTTATTGACAGTAACAATAACAAAGTATTCAAATCTGTACAATACATGGCTAGTGAAAGTAATCTAAACTAACATTCTAGTTAAGCCCAGAGTTTTCTCATAGCCATCAGAAGGAACACAATTTTCTAATGTATTTGGATATATTGTCCTGTAATATATTCTCTTCTAAAACCCAAGTAATTAACAAGTGCTGAGTACTGATGTATGGTATTGTAAAGCTTCTGCTACACTCATTGTACAAGAGCAGAAGAGTAGTTGTTACTCCAGTATGGTAGGTTTAATGAAGTGCAAATGTCAAGACCCACGTGGGAAGCCCACCTCTACCCCCAAGTAATGAAATAATTTGGGAAATGTTAAAGAAAGGCAGAATGTTATATTTCCCCAAAGGGAGAAATTGAGAAACATGCTTTAAGAGTCATGAAAGAGTCTCTTAAAGAGACAGAAAGCAGACTCAGTCTTTCTTACTAGCCCCAGCAGAGTGGGCCAAAAGACAAAAGAATTTCCACTCCAGAGTGATGGGATTTAAAAGACAGGACATTGAGAAAAATGGAAACAATATCTATTCATTAAAAAAGGCAGGCTAGAGGCAACAAATAACAGGATAAAATCAATTGTACATGCCTGACAGGATTAGGATTAAGGAAATGATAATTAAGACCCATCATGAGCCTTTGTGAAACAAGTAAGACCAATCAAATGATAACCACAAGGCAAGCCTCCAGATTACAAAATGCTGTAAAAATGGGTATAAAAAGCCCATGTAAAACCAAAATAGTTGTTCAGCAGACCCAGAACTACACACTGTCTTTGTGGTTCTATTCAATAAATTTTCTTTCCAATCAGCTTCCATGTTGTTTCCAGCGTCTTTTCTCCCAGCTTGGAACTGAATCAGATGGATTTTCCTTCCAATAGTGTATTTATTATTCCCCAGCTGTGAGCAAAAATCTTCCCAAATTAAGGCAACAGTTTGCATAATTTAAAGATATACTCTGAGAATTACTAAGGAGAAGCCGTTTGAATTCTTTTTCTCCCAACGAAACTTTATAAATTTAACTGTCTCTTCGCCCTGTGGAATGTAGCTCCTCCTTCTTGGAAATCGAGACAATATTCCCTCACAATAAATGTCCTGCAAGGAACATGAATTTATGCATGCCCCCTTTTTGCACCTGCTGGAGGATTTGGAGAAAGAGTATTGAGAATGTAGCAAGACAGAATCCATTGCTCACCAAAGCTGTAGATAATTCAAAATGCATTTAAAACATTCTCCTAATAACCCTAAAGTGGCCACGTGATTCTGAGATATCTTTTCAGTAGCCAGAACATTTCATATTGCTGATTGTTTTTCTCATCAGCAATTTATTTTGTTGTTCTCAGAATACTGGAAGAAACAGGATTCATACCATATGATGCAATGTACTGTTCATATTCATAATTATATCTATAAAACAAAACAGCTACATCTGTATCATATCTCAGATTTAGGAAATGGGCTGAAATTTTGAAATATCTCATGATTATTACAGATATTAATGAATTCAGTGCTGTCATTCTGTAATAAGACCATAGTGTCTTACACAAGGGGTCTGTAGATTGGGCATGGGACGAGAATACCAGTCTTTGCACAAATATTTTGTTTTAGAAAAACTGATAAAAATTCTTTAAAGCCTTGTGAACCGTGAGAAAGAAAATCTAATTATAATTAGGGAATTAGCATGAAAACTTGGATTAAAAGAGATGGATTTGCAGAAATAAGATTGACCTCTATTTAGACACTTGAGGCTCTGAAAACATGGTTTAACTAATAAGTGTGGAGACTCCCAATTTGATATAGAGCCCAACACGCAGCTTGTTTTAGGACATTATTGGTTTTTGTGCTGGGATTTCTTCCTTATAAGCCACCCAGATTCACTGAGAGTGAGTTGGACAGCCATATAAATTTTCTTAATAAATAAAATAAATATATAGAATAGATCCTCTGGATCTGTTGCTGGTTCTTTTTCCTTCAGGACTGTAACGATATGACAAATTTAGAGCAGAAAAATGCATCTGAGGAGTGAAAATTCTTTGAGCAAGGCTATCAAATTCATGGCCCATGGGCTGGATGCATCACACGCTGGCCCCACCTGTTTTAGCGAAGTAGAAAAAAGTCCCGCTATGTCACGTGATGCTGCAGTGATGACACGAGTTTGACATATTTGTCTTAGAGGTCGTCTTAGAAACACATGAATGTTGAATGATGAATTAAGCTATTTGCAGAGGATGTGAGTTTTATAAAACACTATGGGCCTTTTTAGAATAAACTCTGCATGTCCATTTATGATAAAAATACATAGCATGGAAGGTGCATTTTAATTATTGTTTCTAACTGGCTAATCTAGATTTAAAAAAAAATAATAAGCCTCCAGTTTCAATGATTAGGACAATCTGAAACACTTGAAGCAGTACAGCTTGAGGTGGCCAAATCTCAGTTTAGTTGCTTTGTTCCCCTACAAGCATCATCCAAAAGGAACGGAATATTCCCAAATTATCTGGAATGCTTCATTCCTGAAATTTGTGACTTTTTTCATTCCTAATATGAGACATCAGTTGTTTAGGAATTCATTTTGTTAAATGAAAATGAGATGTTTTTGAGCATGCTTGAACAGAATGATGTTTCTGCTTTATAGTTTCTTAATGCTTCCGTTGGATTTATATCAAATATTTTAGGTCTCTTATGTAATTAGAGATGAGGTGGAGAAATACAATCGCAATGGGGTAAATGCGCTACAACTGGATCCAGCGTTGAACAGACTTTTTACTGCAGGTCGAGATTCAATCATCAGGATATGGAGTGTAAACCAACACAAGGTAAACTAAGCACGGAATGTATTTTTACATATACAAATGTACAAATATACATATACACATATAGTCAAGTCAAGTAGGCTTTATTGTCATTTCAACAATATACAGTACAGTACACATTGAAACGAAACAACATTTTCCCAAGACCGAGATATGTACGTACATACACACAGACACACACACGTGTTTGTATATATGTATGTGTGTGTTTTCATTTTTAGGCATGTCAAATTATTTAGCAAAAATAGTTTACATCATTAATACTTTTGGAGTTGTATTTGCTAGCATCACACTTCCTTTATTTTTGCTTACTTTTTGAGTATTTTTTTTAATTTGAGAGATTCTTAGATTTTTCAGATATCTGATCTACAAAAAGAATGCCAAATTTTAATCCAGGATTTGAAATAACCATGATTTAATCATATCTTAGCCTGAACCCATTCATTCAGTAAGGCCAACCTAACTTGCACTGAAACAAAATAGTTGTCTGTGCTCCTCTTTTCAGCCAGATCTGGCTCCCAACATGACTCCCAACGATTAATTTTCTTACATGGATGGTATGTAGTCATCTCTTCTGTTATTTTGTACTTAGCCAGCCCTTTCACTAAGGGTGGGGCTAGAAAATGTGCCAGTGGATTATAAAACTGGCTGACGGTAAAGACGCCACTTGCCAAGAAATGTTCTTCAAATAATCACAATCCTACATCTAATACCCTGAATTAATATGTAGCTGAAATAATTAAACTGGATCATAAACTTGTTGGCAGTTGATGCACTGATTGCTAACTTAGTAATTCTGCAATATAGATGAAACTGCCTTTTATCGTAACAGCCTCAAGAGAATTCTTATGATACAGGATTAGAACTCAAAATATTATTTTTAATTCCAGCAAGACCCCTATATAGCATCAATGGAACATCATACCGACTGGGTGAATGATATTGTTCTTTGCTGCAATGGTAAAACTTGTAAGTAAATTTTTGAATATTTTATGATGAAATAGAATGAAGAGTATCAGTTATCTCAGTATTTTATATTTGCATAACTTTTCATTCTGTTTTCATATTTCAATTTATAGCAGTCGTAAAATTCCAATTTTTATAATGATCTTTAATAAACAGTGGAAGCCATTATCAACTAATGTTAATATACCTGAAAAATAAAGCTGCAAAAATAATTAAAATAATTTATGCCAATTGGCATAAAGCATCAGAAAATAAAATATTTGTTGAATTAGGAATTTCCGAAACAATAGAAACATTTTCTTGATACTGGAAACATTGAGCAGAAGCAAACAGCTGCTGAATTTCTCTAGAGACAAAAGTTCCAAAAGCATCCTTCTGTACATTAACTCTTGTATATGCTTCTGAGCAGTTATCAGTCCTAGTGATTGTGTTTTAATGGTAAACAGATTTCTCTTGTCACCAAGACAAACAGTTCATTTTATCTTTCTAGTGATATCGGCTTCATCTGATACTACTGTTAAAGTATGGAACGCACATAAAGGGTTTTGCATGTCAACTCTAAGAACCCATAAGGTAAAGTACAAAAAAATGCAATAAGCAATACTTATGTTGCCATATCAATATCCTGGTTACTTAGTTCTATTTGCCACATGTCTCTGTTTGTTTTAGGATTATGTGAAAGCTTTGGCTTATGCAAAAGACAAAGAATTGGTAGCATCTGCTGGGTTGGACAGACAAATATTCCTCTGGGATGTAAATACACTAACTGCACTGACTGCCTCAAATAATACTGTCACGAGTAAGTATCCAGAAATAAACACATGCTGGTTTGTGTAAGATAGGGGATTCCAAACCTGGCAACTTTCTTACGCTGGCTGGGAAATTCTGGGAGTTGAAGTATCCAAGTCCTAAAATTGCCAAGTTTGGAGACTCGTGGTATAAGATGTTATGATTATTAAATAATTCAATCTAAAATGCAGGGGCCTTTTAGGATTGGCCATATATCAGAAAATGAATATCAGAATGGTCTCTATTGAATCTCTGAAAATTGATATAATCTTGAAATAACATCTTTATATCTAACATTCCCCTTGCATTTATCTTGAGTGATAGCAACATTACCTTTTGGAATTTCTGGGGAAGAGCTGTGGTTCCTTCAAAAATCTGATTGGCCATTCTCTTTGAAGACAGTACAGTATAGTATTAAATCGGCATCTTAATCACTCAGAATAGAACTGGAAAATACCTTGGAGATCATTTAGTCAAACCCCCTTGCTCAAGCAGGAGATCTTGTACCATTTCAGACAGGTGGCTGTCCAGTCTCTTCTTAAGAACCTCCAATGATGGGGAACCCACAACTTCTGGTGGCAAGCTGTCCCACTGGTTAATTGTCCTCACTGTTAGGAAGTTTCTCCTTAATGCCAGGTTGCTTCCTTCCTTGATTAGTTTCCATCCATTGTTCCTGGTCTGGCCTTCTGGTGCTTTGGAAAACAAACTGACCCTCTCATCTTTGTGGCAGCCTCTCAGCTGCCATTTTGTCCTTTTCTCTAGACCAGCCAAACCCAAATCCTGCAACCGTTCTTCTTGTGTTTTAATCTCCAGGCCTTTGGTCATCCTAGTTGCTCTTCTTTGCATTTTTTCAATAGTCTTAACATCCTTTTTGTAATGTGATGACCAAAACTGGATGCAATATTCTAAGTGTGGTTTACTAAGGCTTTATAAAGGGGTACTAATACTTCACATGATTTTGATTCTGTGCCTCTTACACAACCCAGGATTATATTAGCTTTCTGGTTTCTGCCACGCCCTGCTCACTCATGCTTAAGTGATCGTCCACTAGGATTCCAAGGTCCCTCTCACAATTAATTGTTTTTGAGCCAGGTCTCACTTAGTCTGTACTTAATACCTTTGATTTTTCCTGCCTAAATGTAAAGCTTTGCTTTTCAACACATTAAATTTCATGTTGTTGGATAGGGCCTATTGTTCAAGACTGCCAACATCTTTTGGGGTCCTGAGCTTGTCTTACAGGGATATTGGGTATTCCTGCCAGCTTAGTGTCATCTGCAAATTTTGATGAGTTCCCCTACTCTTCCCTCATCTAAGTAATTTATGAAGATATTGAGGAGTACTGGACCTAACACAGTACCTTTGGTACCCCATTGCTTACTTTCCTGCATGTAGATATGATACCATTAAGTACAGTTTATCAGCCACTTACAAATCCATCTGGTGGTGATGCTGTCCCACATTTTTCTAACTTACCAAGAAGTAGGTTGTGGTCAATTTTGTGAAATGCCTTGCTGAAGTCTAAATATACTATGTCCACAGCATTTCGCTGGCCTACTAATTTAGTCACTTTGTCAAAGAATGAAATAAAATTGATTTTGGCACAATTGTTTTTAACACACCTATGCTGGCTACTAGTTATAACTTTATTTGTTTCTAGATGTTCACAGATCTGTTTTTTTTTTTTTTTTCAATATCTTCCCAGGTATTGATGTTAGGCTGATTGGTCTATAGTTTCCTGGGTCAGTTTTTGTTCCTTTTTTGAAGATAAGATATGAAACTGGAATTTTGTAGATTCAATTAATTAAATAAGTGCAATACTACCACATTCTGACATAAAATTCAATTTTTGTGTCTTAAAGCATCTCTTGCAATTGAAATACAATGAACAGTTTTGTTAAAGAGTTCCTTATGTGGATAGTTTTTTAAAATCTGTAATGCTTGAAAATTTGTATATAGTTGCAAGCTGCTGTATTCTGTTTTTTTTTTTTGTTTTTTTTTTTGCTATTAGAATTGTTATTTCAAGTTTGCTTCCCCCCCCTCCCCACGCTACCCCCCTCCCCCAACTTCCTGAAGTGCTTTCTCTCAAATAATATTGTGTTTTCTATCCAACAGCTTCTTCCCTTAGCGGGAACAAAGACTCAATCTACAGTCTTGCTATGAATCAGATGGGAACAGTAATTGTATCCGGGTCCACTGAAAAGGTAATCACAACTGAGGCAGCTTATCCCCACAGGATGAAATGAATTGCTCATGATTACTAATAGAGTTTTTGTACAGCTACCAAACAAATTCAGGAGACCTATTCAGCAGTAGAAAAGGAAAAATCATCCATGTGTATAGTAGAGGTGGCTTGTTATAGGATCTCCCATTCTAATACAGCAATCCTCAATTACAGTAGTTCATTTAGTGACTGTTTGAAGTAAAAAAAGTTACTGAAAAAAAAAACGATTTATGACCATTTTTGGCACTTGTGACCATTGCAGCATCTCCATGGTCACGTGACCAAATAGCAATAGCAACAGCATTTAGACTTATATATGCTTCATGGTGCTTTACAACCCTCTCTAAGTGGTTTGCAGAGTCAGCCTATTTCCCCCAACAATATGGGTCCTCACTTTACCCACCTTGAAAGGACGGAAGGCTGAGTCAATCTTGAGCCTTGTGGGATTGAACTCCTGGAGTGAGCAGCGAGTTAGACCTTCATTCTAATTACTGCGCTAACATGGCTCTCTCAAAATTCAGTCTGACAACTCTCCAGAGTAAATACTGTTTTTGTAAAAGATCTAAGCCTTAAAGGTAGCATCTCATAGTATTAATATTAATGGCTTTTGAAAACCTAATTTCAAGCAATATGAGAACATATGAATAATACCATTACAGAAGTGGTATCAATTTTATTTTTCTAACAGGTTTTAAGAGTATGGGACCCAAGAACTTGTGCAAAACTTATGAAACTCAAAGGACACACTGACAACGTTAAAGCTTTGCTACTGAACAGAGATGGTACACAGGTATATATATATATTTATATACTTCCATCAATTCCTTGGCTTCCATGTTGTAATATTTTCTCCATCTGATTAGACCTGCTTCAGTAACATAGTTCCAATTTCTTAAGGAAAAATTACATTTAAATCCACTATATATCTTAAATCTTACCTCTCGAGTATCCTGAACTGAATTGCATATTTAACACCTGTGCATTATGAGTATTTTTTACAGAGCCAATAAACAAGACTGTCATTTTAAGTCAACTGTCAAACATGAATGGGTCAAGCTATGGATGAGTATTTCATTTTAATGACAAATACAGAAATTTAGCTTTTAACCATTTAGTGTAGCATTTCACAAGCTTGGCAGTTTTAAGATATATGGATTTCAGCTCCCAGAATGTGTATGCTAGCTGTGTGTTGAAGTTCTTAAACTCACCAGAGTTGAGAAACAGTTGAAATTTCATCAAGCACTTCCGTTGCATTCCATTGGTCGAAAGATTGCTTTTGTCTCTGGTTTGTGCTCAAAACTGGGTATTGTAGCATTTTTTAAAACTCTCATTCTTAACAGTGTCTTTCTGGAAGTTCCGATGGAACAATCCGACTCTGGTCACTTGGTCAGCAGAGATGCATAGCTACATACAGAGTCCATGATGAAGGTGTATGGGCACTTCAAGTCAATGAAGCTTTCACTCACGTTTATTCGGGTGGAAGAGATCGAAAGATATATTGTACAGATTTACGGAATCCTGATATCCGTGTGCTTATTTGTGAAGAAAAGGCACCAGTTCTTAAGGTAATATTTTTCTAAAGATCTTCTTCAGGATTGGAGAATTGACCATCTTTTCATTCTTTGGCACTCTTTTGACTGTCTCCATGATTGTTGGAGAAATACATAATATAATTTTACCCTTCTTACTGTTGTATCTTATATATGTATATGTGGCCTTTACTATTAATGAAATGGTTGCCTTTCGTGTAGAAACAACACCAGAGACAATTGCCTGGCTAGATGAATCACACGTCCAGTTACGAGGCACTGCGATACCTCCATAAAAGTTTTATTTATAATTACGTACATTGTGTATATATGTTTACTCCTCTTCTGTAATATTCCCATCATATGTTTAATAATAATAATAATGAAATGAATCACAAAACTTTTAAATTGGATTACCGTACAGAAAAGTGATTACTCTCCCTTTCATACTGGAGATACGTGTCATCTGTTAACTTCCTCTACTTGCCATGAAAGTCCTTTCTTCAGGTTCCTGCATGTTTTTAATGTAGTGCGTCACCCGAGAGAGAATAAACCATAATCTGTTTCAGTATAGGATCTGATGAAATCCAACGCTAACATTCTGCTGGCCCCTTATTATGCAGAATTGCTAGGGAAGGACAATAGCAGGTTTCTGTACCATGGGTTCTATAGTTGGCTAAGTTGATGGGCACCTTCCATGATTCAGAGAGGTCACAGCTCACTTTTTGTAGAATTTGGCAGAAATTCGAAGATAACAGGACTGATTCATAATGTAATTGGATGAAAGAAGTTCAGGGAATACCGTGGCTTTAGGCCAGAGGTGTGGAACGGCTCCTTTATGACTTGGACTTCAACTCCCAGAATTCCTGGGCCAGCCATGCTGGTTCAGGAATTCTGGAAGTTGAAGTCCACAGGTCATAAAAGGGCCATAGCTCCCCACCCCTGCTTTAGACTATGAAGAAAACTCCTGCAGGAAGACAATGACAAAGTATGTCCATATCCTTGCCAAGAATGCTACATAGGTACGCTCAAATAGGCAACATGTCAGATTCAATTTGAATAATCTTTCCCTCTTGGTGCATTGTTTCCTTGTGGTACCTAAGAGGAAAGGACTTCCCATAAAAATAACATAAAGCTAGATCACAGGCTTCCCCATCTGCAGTGGGTTTTTGTGTGCATCACATCCTCAGGAAATGCTCTTGAGAAGTGTTCCATTCTAAGATAATTGATTTTCCTTTCTCATTTAGATGGAACTTGATCGATCGGCTGATCCTCCCCCAGCTTTGTGGGTTGCAACGACAAAATCTTCTGTGAATAAATGGGTATGGAGTGATGTCACAGTCATGTTTTAGTCTACATTTTCAAATGTTGCATCTTCATTTGTCACTCCTGTGGCAAAACACTGTTTGAATATTCATTGCTCTAGGAGGAAAAAATACTAGTTGGATTTAGAATAATTGGGTTCCCACTGATACATTATTCATTTGGAATGAATTATATGCATTCATAAGGTTTATTAAAGGGGAAGATTGGGCTGTGAGTCTTGGGTGAATTACAGATAGGCCTCAAGTTATGATCACAGTTGAGCCCAAAATTTCTGTTGCTAAGCAGGACAGCTATTCAGTTTGTTTTGCCCCATTTTCTTGCCAGAGTTCAGTGAATCGAAGTTGTAAAGTTGTAAGAAATGGTTGTTAAGAACCATTTTGGCTTCTCCATTGACTGTCCTTGTCTAAAAGTCACAAAAGGGGATCCTGGGACTCTGCAACCATCATAAATATGAGTCAGTTGCCAAGCAAATGAATTTTGATCATGTGACCATGGAGATGCTGCCATGGTTGTAATTGTGAAAAAACAGTCATAAGTCACTTTTTCAGTGCTGGTGTGCTTCAGACAGTCACTGAATGGAGTATTGTAAATTGAGGACACCTGTCAATTCCTTGTAGGAATAGAAAAAATATAGAAATGCACGCTCCTACTGGTTAATTTACTTAAAGGATATTTCCTTGGCTTATCTTCTCCCTCCACTTTCTTTTTCAGAATTTGAAAGGAATTCACAATTTTAGAGCATCGGGTGATTATGACAATGACTGTTCTAACCCAATCACACCCCTGTGTACACAACCAGATCAAGTTATCAAAGGTGAGGTGATTATCTGGGACATTCATTTTTTTGAACTGTTAATTTAATGCTGGCAGGGATACAGATAAACAGTATATAAAATTACAAAATTAGTTTGTGTATCATTTTGGGCACCCTGATGTCCTGGAGCTCAGCAGTTGTTAAGTAAACAGCTTAGCCCAAAGGGGAAGGAGGAGTAAGAAAGTACCCCAATGTTGCCCATCTGAACCCTCTTTGTTACAAGGGAACTTTAAGTCTTGTGAACTTCAACTCCCAGAATTCCCCAGCCAGAGTTAAAGTTCAACAAGTGGTAAAGTTGCCAAGTTTAGAAACACCTGGTATAGAGGAGAGAGAAAGAGAATCTCGGGCATTGAAGAACTTTTATTACCATATTTTTCGGTGTATAAGATGCACCCCCAAAAAGGTGGGTGAAAATGTCTGTGTGTCTTATATAGCAAATGTTGCCAAAAACCCGTCCACCCACCGACCTGGTTTTCTCTCTCTTTTTTGGCCCGATTTTCAGCCTTTTTTTCAGGTACTGAGGCAGTGATAGGCCGCAGTGATCCCCACAGCCTAGAACAGTGGTGGCGAACCTTTTATTTACTGAGTGCCAAAAAGTATGCGCTTTGCACATGCCATCCGCACTTGCGTGTGGCTGCCCCCAAGTGTACTGCATATGCAACTGCACCACCTGTGCATGAATGCAGCTTTTGCACATGCAATGCACTCACGCTGCTCACAGGCACTCACACACACATGAGCAATTGCGTGTGTATGCATAGGAGAGCTCTAAAGACCAGCTGAATTTCTTGCTGCAATCGCACACATGCACAGCGGAGGTCCGAACACAAGCTGGGTCTCTGCAATTGCGCATGCGTGCATGTGCAACCGCATGTGCATGTTCAGTTGGTAGTAAATTGGCCAATGGTTGTGTGCCCAGCAAGATGGTTCTTTGTGCCACCTGTGGCACCCGTGCTATAGGTTCGCCATCACTGGCCTAGAATAAGTGATCATGGGTGTTCCAGGAGGCAGAGCCAGCCTGCCATCAGCTGCTTGGGCTAAATCAGGCTGTGCTGAAGCTGACCAGGCTGTGGGCTGTTTGCTGCAAGGAGGCAAATTGTTGGGAGGCAGAGGCAGATTTTTTTTTCTTGTTTTCCTTCCCACAAGCTAGGTGCGTCTTATACTCCTGAGCGTCTTATACAGTGAAATATACGGTATATTCAACAAGAATAAAAAGACGTCTGTGGAATCTGTTTCCTAACCCAGCCTGTCTTGAAGTGTTGATATTCGGATTAAATTTTTTAAACAATTAGAAAGCTGGAAAAATAAAGATACTCCATTCCAGAGCTCTTTGAGATAATGGTTTGCAAGAGCTTTTAGCCAGATCTGTCAAACGACCATCTTTGTCTCGTCACATTTATCTGAGTCACCAGAGAAGCGAGACAGGGATGCTCTACATCCCCTCTCTTAAGGACGTCCATCTAGTGAGACCAAGAAGAAGGGCCTTCACCATGCAATTCAATCCTTTTATTGTCAGTGCACAACATGTGTGCAGCGAAATTGAGTGAGCCTCCATCGGTATAATCACACAAAGCACAGAAACACAGAATACATCTCCAGACTTATAAACACACACGGATGGCCCATGGATAGAAGCTATTTTTCAGCCTATTTGTCTGGCTGGCTCTGCTTCTGTATCTCCTGCCTGATGGTAGAAGTATGAAGAAATGCTGTCCTGGGTGAGGATTTTTCTCACTCTGTTGAGACAGCGGGATCTGGCAATTTCCTCCAGTGGGGTTATGGGGCAGCCCATGATTTTTTATGCTGTGCTCATCACCCTCTGTAGTGCCTTCTTGTCCGCAGTTGTTAGGCCAGCGTACCATACCGTGACACAATATGTAAGGACACTTTCTATTGTTGACTGATAGAAGGAAGTCATCAGCCACTGTGCCACCATGGTGGCTCCTTCTCTCAGAACATTATCAGAAATAAGATTGGCCTCCATTCTGACACTTTTTCAAAAGGCCCCGAAGATACAGTTTTGCTAGCCAGACTGCAGATCCCTGAGTGATATGGAGCCCATTGTTCTGATTGTTGCCTCCAAGGATTGGGGATTGATCGGGTGTTGTATTGTGGTTTCATTACTGTAAGTTGCCCAGAGTCAGTGTGAGTGGGTTGGGTGGATAAATTTTCTAAATAAATAAATAATTTTCCTTTTTAAATGGAAAAAGTCAGGAATCTTGACTCTAGGTAACATGCCAAATGATGGAAATACCAAACCTTTTGAAGCAACCCCACTCTTCCTTCTTTCTGTGGTATCAGAACATTACAGGGGAATGTAAGATGAAAATTTAAACTCTTTGAGTTTTTCTTACTGGGCCTCAGTGGTGCAGTGGTTAGAGTGCCGTACTGCAGGTTAATTCTGCTGACTGCCATCTGCCTGCAATTTGGCAGTCCAAATCCCACCAGGCTCAAGGTTGATGACTCAGCCTTTCATCCTTCCGAGGTGGGTAAAATAAGGACCCAAATTGTTGGGGGCAAGAGGCTGACTCTGTAAATCACTTAGAGAGGGCCATAAAGCACTGTAAAGTGGTATATAAGTCTAAGTGCTATTGCTATGGCTATGTCAACACCAACCAAGGAAGAATCTCATCCCTTTTGTCTTCCTTTCAGGTAACGTGCTTTCTGGGTTTGTAGTCTCTTTCTCGCCCACCCTTTTCCGGGTGATCCGTTTAGTACGCATTGGACGAATCCTTCGGCTCATTCGATCTGCCCGAGGAATCCGGACTCTCCTTTTTGCCCTGATGATGTCTCTCCCTGCTCTATTCAACATTGGACTCCTGCTTTTCCTGGTGATGTTCATTTACGCCATTTTTGGCATGGCCAACTTCGCGTACGTGGTCAGGGAAGCTGGGATCGACGACATGTTTAACTTTGAGACCTTTGGGAACAGCATGCTCTGCCTCTTCCAGATCACCACTTCTGCTGGCTGGGATGGGCTCCTCAGCCCCATTTTGAACACCGGGCCGCCATTTTGTGACCCGACGCTCAACGTCCCTTCGGCGTCTTCTAAAGGAGATTGTGGGAACCCTGCGATGGGGATCATCTTCTTTGTGACTTACATCATTATATCTTTTCTCATCGTTGTGAACATGTATATCGCTATCATTTTGGAGAACTTCAATGTGGCCACGGAAGAAAGCACCGAGCCTTTAGGGGATGACGACTTTGAAATATTTTATGAGGTATGGGAGAGGTTTGACCCCAAGGCAACCCAATTCATTTCATACTCTGAGCTGTCTGACTTTGCACACGCTTTAGTGGATCCCTTGCGCATCCCTAAGCCGAACAAACTTGAGTTGATCGCAATGGATCTTCCCATGGTCAGTGAAGACAGGATCCACTGCTTGGACATACTCTTTGCTTTCACCAAACGGGTTCTGGGAGACTCTGGAGAGATGGACACACTCAAGCAACAGATGGAGGAGAAGTTCATGGCTGCTAACCCATCCAAGGCTTCACACGAACCAATCACCACCACCCTCCGACGTAAGTATGAGGAAACTTCGGCTATGACCATCCAGAAAGCCTTCCGAAGTCATTTGCTCCAACGCTCCATGATGCAGGCCTCGTTCTTACACCGTCACAAAAACTGTGATGGCGACATCCTGGAAGAAGACGCTCCAGAAAAGGAAGGTCTCGTTGCCCTTTTGATGAACAAAACTTATAACCGAAATCTGGAAGGGTCTCAAACGCCATCCTTGGAGTCTATTCCTCCTTCCTACCACAGTGTTGCAGGAGACCAGGATGGGGATGATGTTGGTGAAGATCACAAGGTGGTTTGTGACCAGAAAACGGCAGAATCTTCTAAGAGTGGCAAGCTCTTAGAAGATGGCCATCTGTTTCCCGATAAGGGCAAGAAATCCAATGTTTAGTCAACGACTTCTGAGCATGGTATTAAAATAAAGATAAAGTGCAACTTACACTGAGAAGAAGTCAGAGTTGTCTAAGAGTTGGTTATCTAACTTTAAAACATTTAATATTTTTGACCATATTAGGTTTCTGGCAGTTTGGCAGCAAGATGTTACAAACCGTATTTCTAATTGATCTATTGGGAATCTGGTGGTCAAGATTATAATTTCCTGGCTACCAATGAACTAAAATTCAGATTCTTTTGTTCAGTTCATCATGGGGCAAGCTGGCAATCAAATGTTTTAATTTCCAATCAGCTTCTGACTCATAGTTATAACTCTCTGGTATTCCTCACCAAGGAACGGTTTTGAAGGCACAAGCGGTGACTCTTGTCATCTCAGGACACCGACACAGTTTTAGATTATATTTCCCATACTTTTTGTCTTCAATGAAAAAAATTCATTTCTCTACACCGAGTCTTTTGACTACAAGAAAGCGTCTTAATTCTCAAAGTCTTTCTCTAGCATTTATTTGTGGTAACTGTGTGGTAAGATGGATAGCTAATAAATTTTGCAAATAAATAAATCCATCTGGGAAAAGAACACTTGTGAAAGAGAAATTTCCAGGAAGAAAACTAGGGTCACCCAGATTGCTGTCCTAGAAGACTTTTATCTCAAAATGAGTCTAAAAGAGTTATCGTTTGAACTGAACTGAAATAATTTTGAATGGAGTCAGCAGAGCACAGACTGACTTGCCATCCATTTGCAGACGCCGGTTTACAGGTTATGCAACACTGCAACCTAATTGTTGATTTAAAATGACACATGAAATGCTGTTGTTATTATTATTATTACTGCTGCTCTGATCATTTTCATTTTATGTTATATGGGTAATAAAATGTAACAGCTCTTTACAGAACAGCAAATATCAATCAGTGATAATTAACTTCCCCAGGCACATTTTAATTTTAGTGTTCTCCTTTTATGATCAGTATAGATTGCATGATTTTACTGATGGGATACTTCTACTTGCAAATGCACTAATATACAATCTAATACGGCAAACGTATCTTAAATCATCATGGCATGTATATCAAGTATTGTAGCCATGTTACTGCCATTGCTATGAAACAATAAACATACCGACAATCAAACATGTGTAGCCAAAACTAATTCTCCAGAAGTATTTTCGTAGCAGTCAATAGCTTTTTTTTTAACTCAACGTTTTAATATAATTTTAACTATCTTTGATAACCAAGCAGATTTTATCTTGTATTAATAGCCTTTGATTTAATGACCACAGAGGTGACCAGAATTTCTGTTGCTAAGCAAGGCAGCTTTTAAGCGAGTCACACCTGATTTTATGACCATTTTGCCATGGTTTTTAAATGAGCCATGCAGTCTTTAAATGAATACGGCTTCCTTCACTGACTTTGTGGGCTGAAAGCCACCAGGGAAAGTTGCACAAATGGTCATCCCATGACCCACACACCCCCACAAGACAGTGCAGATTTTTTATTTTTAATAGAAAAGAACGTCTGTAGCTTAGTGTCTTTGGAGCTCCCTGCGCTCACTTCTATTTGTAGACATTTCATTACCCAGCTAGGTAGCATTATCAGGAAACTGATAAGGGTGTAAGCAAAGAGTCAAGCTTTGGTAGCACCAAAGACTCCATAGTTATGTTACTTTATACCAGGAGGGTCAAACTCAATTTCATTGAGGGACGCATCAGAGTTGTGTTTGACCTCTGGGGGGCGAGTGAGCATGGCCAGCTCGACATCACTTGTGTCGGGGGCACCTATGGTGGCCCCTGGGCTCTGACAGCGACAACAGGCTCCCTAGCTCCGTTTTTGGCTGTGACAGCCTCTTGCAACCCTCTGCCAGCGAAAGGTGGCCCTCCCAAGCTCTGTTTTAGCTGACAGGGGGTTGCAGGATGCCGTCACAGCCCAAAACAGAGCGTGGGAATCTGTTGTCACTGGCAGAAGCATCACGGGTTGGTCCTTGGTTGCTTCCGGGGTGGACCTGTGGGCCAGATCTAAGTACCCCATGGGCCAGATCCATCCCCTGGGCCTTGAGTTTGACACCGTTGCTTTATACGATTCATGAATAGTTGGGAAATGAGATAAAGAAAAAAAATATATGTTGAATCACTCATAGATTGATGGAATGCGGAGTTCTCCTTTAATCTCCGTAGCCTGAGTAGCTTTTCTTTTCAGCAGCAGTTCAGAAATTGTGCACCAGACTTCCTAGACATCTGTCTTCTTTTTAATATCCCTTTTGGGGTTTGTTTGTTTTTTTGGGTACCTTAAAAACCCGTTTCTGTTTCACTGATCAGCAGGTGGGTCTCCCTCATTAGCAACGTAGGTCTTAACGCACCCATCTGCCACCAAAGAATGATGAATTATTCTAGGCAAATATCAATAGAAACACGAAGGACTTTTCAGAGTAATTGCACGCCGCATGTGAAGGTGCTTGTTAGTGTTGCAGCACATTACACGAAATGTTTATATGTGGGTCTGTGCGCACGCGCATGTCTCATTTGTTGTTCTGCCCAAAACAACAGGTCAAATAATGTTCAGCGTAATTTCTTTGCTGTTTTCCCAGCGGGCACTGCAGACTTTATGTTTCCTGAAACTGAAGAATTCACCTTATTGTTTGCAAGTAAAAGGCTTGAGACTAGTAGTTTTTTTTTTTCTATCCTAGATTTGCATTACATGCAAGTATCCATAGAATAGCTGCCTTTAAGAAAGGAGGTTATCTTGATTATAAAATTCTGGAAGTTTATACAGGCAGTCCTAAACATGCAACCACAAGTGGACATAAAATTTCACAAAATTTTATTGAGTTTTGCCCCAGTTTGCAATCTTGCTTGCCGCAGTTGCTAAGTGAAGTTAATTTAAGTTAGTAACATGGTGACTGTTAACACAGTGTTTCTCAATCTTGGTGACTTTCAGACGTTTGGACTTCAATTCCCGGAATTCCCCAGCCAGCAAAGCACCTGGGGAATTCAGCAAAGCTGGCTGGGGAATTCTGGGAGTTGAAGTCCAAACGTCTTAAAGTCACCAAGGTTGAGAAACTCTGTGTTAAATGAATCTGGCTTCCCAATTGGCTTCGCTTGTCAGACGGTCGTAAAAAGGGGACCATATACCCTGGGACATGCCATCCATCATAAATACAAGTCAGTTGCCAAGCTCACGTGACCATGGGGATGTTGCAATGGTCATAAGTGAGAAAAATGGCCACAAAGTCGTTTTTTTCCAATGCTGTTGTAACTTTGGGTGGTCGCCAAATGAATGGTTGTAAGCCGAGGATTACCTGTAGTTCAGGGGTTGTCCAACTCGTGGCCCGTGGCCAGCAGATGTGTCATGCATTGGCCACGCCCACCCCATTTTAGCGAAGGTGGGGGGGAAGTCACGATTATGTCATGTTGTGTGACACCCCTTGCAAACAAAGTGAGGGCCTTGGTCAGCTGATGGTAGTTCTGTAGAACATCTAATACTTGCTAAAGAAATGTTTGCACACATTATCAAGTGCAATAGCACTCATTTGCACATACATGAAGAAGGTCCTTTGTTTAGTCTGGCGCTTGTTTTCAAAGAAAACAATTCTTCACAATGCAAGAGAAAGATTTGATGTGCCATTAAAATACTTTTTTGCAAGAATTCAAGCATGACTATCAGCAGAAATCTAAAAAATTTGCAAAATTTGCTGATACTAATTTACTCTCGGTACATGCCAGACTTGGTAAATCACTCCTAAAATGGTTTTCTTCTTCTTTTTATATATATACAGTGTGGTTTAATGGATTTATATGTAGGCACAGAATAACGGAGCAGGAAGGGAGCTTGGAGGTCATCTAGTCCAACCCCCTACTCAAACAGGAAAGTGTATACCATTTCAGACAAATGGTTGTCCAATCTTTTTTTTTTTTTTTGAAAACTTCAAGTTTTGCAGCATTTACAACTTCTCCAGCCAACTTGTTCCACTGATTGATTGTTCTATCAATAAATTTCTCCTTAGTTCTAAGTTGCTTCTCTCCTTGATTAGTTTCCACCCATTGCTTCTTGTCTTTTGGAGAATAAATATTGATGGCTGATTTTAAATTGCTTTGGAGAACAGCTTGACTCCCTCTTTCTCTGTGGCAGCCCCTGAGATACTGGAACACTGCTATCATGTCACTCTTAGTTCTTTTTTTTTTCCATCAAACTAGACCTACCCAGTTCCAGCAAATGTTCTTTATATGTTTTAGCCTCCAGTCCCCTAATCCTCTTTGTTGCTCTTCTCTGCGCTCTTTCAACATCTTTTTTACATCGTGGCAACCAAAACTGGATGAAGTGTTCCAGCTGTGGCCTTACCAAGGCCTTATAAAGTGCCTTTATATTAAGATTTCACCTGATCTTGATTCTATCCCTCTGTTCATGCAGCCTAGGACTGTGTTGGCTTTTTTGGCAGCTGCAGCACACGGCTGGCTCATAGCCCAACATTTGGAGTTTTAAGAGGTAGTCTTCAACTAATGACCACAGTTGAGGCCAGAATTTCCATTGCTAAACAAGGTGGTTAAGTGAGTCGCACCAAGTTTATGACCTTTCTCGCCATGGTTATACAGTTGGTAAGTGAATCTGGCTTTCTCCCTTAGCTTTCCTTGTGAGACGTGAAGGTCATAAATGATGATCCCCTGGGATGCTGCGATACAATGCCAGTTGCCCGGGTTTTGATGACGTGACTGTGGGAATGCTGCAAGGGTCATAAAGGATTAGCCACAAGTAATTATTTAAAGGGAAATAGCAGGTTCAAATGGTTGCTGAATCACTGGTTGTGAGGACCATCTCTGCTAGGAATCGGAAGTCAGATTAGAGGTGAAAAATTCAAAGAATTAATTACACTTCAAAACAAGCCCAAGACTACACAAAAACCTTCCACACATATGCAAATCAATGCTATTGATAATTCATGCAAATATTAATTTATGGTTCGACCTGATGATATTCTGCTAATGTTTCTGGACCACATT
Source organism: Myanophis thanlyinensis (assembly GCA_017656035.1). Classification (NCBI taxonomy): domain Eukaryota; kingdom Metazoa; phylum Chordata; class Lepidosauria; order Squamata; family Homalopsidae; genus Myanophis; species Myanophis thanlyinensis. The sequence continues at coordinate 29,605 of JAEANM010000855.1, forward strand.
CTTCGATAGCTTGCCGTTTTCCACCATAACCTGCATTACTAATATTTAATTAATTAATTAATAATTGATTAGAAACAGATTAGTCCCTGGGATGCTCTCCATCCCCAGAGTAAGAGTAAACAGAGTTACTTGGGGAACTCTGATGAAAACTTTTGTCATGTTGGACTTTTGACAAACCTTCTCACGTCAACCAAGGAAGGTCATCTGAAGAGAAGACAAAGTGATGTTCTTTTCATTGTTGCGGCAATTTAAAATCAGCCATCAATATTTATAAAAAGTTTGAAGCAAATGAGATTGCTCTGAAGCAGAACTCAAGGCTTTCTAGAGTAAACTTCTCTGATAAGAAATTGGAGTGAGCAGTACCGAGATTCAAAAAGAGAAAATATCTCTTCCCTTCACCAGGGAAGAGATATTTCCTCTCCATGCAATAGAATCAAACTTCAAAATGTTGTTACTAAGCAACAAATCCAATCAGGTGCAACTTCGGTCTTCTTGCATGGCCTTAAAATGGCATTAGAGGTTATGATGCATTTCAACTTACTAAGATGGTCAACATCTTGCCAAAAGGTCATAACATCTCGTTGAGCCTCTGGAAAAACCACAGAGAAGAGCAACGCAGATGATGTGCATGCTGAAGGCTAAAACGTATGAAGAACGGTTGCAGGAACTGGGCATGGCTAGTCTAGATAAAAGAAGGACTAAGGGTAGCATAATAGCAGTCTTCCAATTTTTCAGGGGCTGCACAAAGAAGGTGGAGTCAAGCTATTCTCCAAAGCACCTGGAGAAGAAGCAATGGATGGAAACTAATCAAGGAGAGAAGCAACTTAGAACTAAGGAGGAATTTCCTGATAGTGAGAACAATTAACCAGTGGAACAACTTGCCTCCAGAGGTTGTGAATCTCCAACAGTGGAAGTTTTTAAGAAGAGACTGGATGGTCACTTGACTTGAATGGTATGGGGCAGTGGTGGTGGATCTATTGCACGCGTGCCAGAGGTGGGACTCAGAGCCCTCTCTGTGAGCATGCATGCCATCACTCCAGCTCAACTTCACCGCTTTTGTCCGTGGTGTTTCTTGCCATCATTTGCAGGGAAACAGAAATTTCCTTGCAAACGATGAAACAGAAGCTCACGAAAGGAAAAGATCTCTCCCCTTGCAGAGCTGCTAGAGTTGCGATGCCCTATTTCCCACCAGCCAGCTGGTCTTTGGATCTCCAGAGCACGCAAGCACACTTGCCGTTTGGGCACTCGGTCCCTAAAAGGTTCGTCATCACTGGTGTAGGTTCTCAACCTGAGCAGCGGGTTGGACTAGAAGATCCCTTCCAGCTCTGTTATTTTGTATTCTACTCTGTAGTTAAGATCAAATGATTCTTCAGATGTGTGTTGTGTGTCTAAAAAAAATAAAAATAAAATAAAAGCAGCAGTGCAACTATCCAAGCAAGGTCTCCTGCTTTTATGAGCATCATAACATACAGGAGGTGCATGGTCAAGCACATCCTCTTGACATTTTTTAACCTCCTGTGAATGTCCCTGACTGAGAACAGCCTGCCCATTTTCAGTTCCTGTATTTCCAACACTTGAACATGTTAACAAAACTCCAAGCAAAATAATTACAGCCCAGGTAGTCCTCGACTTACGATCACAAATGGGCTAGAATTCTCCCTGCTAAGCAAGGCATTTGAGCCTCACCTGATTTCAGGACTCCTTTCTTGCCATGGTTCTTAAGTGAATCACTGCAGTTTTTAAATTTATTATTCATTTATTAAATGTCTATGATGTCCATCTTGCTAATTTAGGGAGTCTGAGCTGCTTACAACATAGTAGCTAAAGTTAAAAATCGCCCAGCTGCGTCCCTTTCTGGATCGGGGTGCCCTTCGCACAGTCACTTCTGCCCTGGTAACCTCCCGTCTGGA
>JAEANM010000856.1:0-31496 GCA_017656035.1 Myanophis thanlyinensis
ATGGTTTATATCTAATGTGTGTTTCATTTTTTGGAAAGCTCTATTTTGTATTTAGTAAATGATAAACTATTTTGCTATTTGTACTAGATGAGTACATTGGCATATATATATATATATATATATTGTATTATACACACATACGTTCACACACATATATTATTCTTGCCACAGATTTTTGTGGCAAATGTGTGAGTTTATAGTCTCTTCTCCCACCACATGGCATCTGGTTATGGGGGAAAGGGGACGGGTTTGTTAAATCTTCATGGAGTATTTCTGTAATTTTTGTCGCCGGTGTTCCTTCTTCGTCTCTGGCCATTCCGTCAGTGCTGGCTGGCCGTGAAGACAGCTTCATGCCTGAGGGACAGCTCTCCTGCTGCGGGAGAACTTGGCAGGGGAGTCCCTTGGGGTGACTTGTTAAAAGCTGGGATTTGGTTCCGCTTTTATTCTCTGTTAATGTCTAACATTTTTCCTGGCTTTTTAATTTATAACACTAATGCCCTCTGCTTTCCCTTTTTTGTAAATCCTATAGATTCCTTGAACCTAATTCTGATGCTGAGAAAGAGAGATGCACACATGCTGAGGGAATTATGGGGAGGTGGTGAGGAGAGTGCAACGTCCCCAAGCCAGTTTGCTTTTTGTGGGGAGGATGGGGAATGGAATGTGTCACAGTCTTAAATCAGCTCCTTGTTCAGAGTGCCCCCATCCTCTCTGAAGGGTGCTGGGGAGATGAGCAGGGGCAGCCTGGTGAGCTGCTTGGGGCCAATGCTGAGACACCCGGGACCAATCCTTCATTGAACCAAGGTTCTGCCCAGATCCCCAGGGAGCTGCTGATCCTCCTTGCTGCTTCTTGTAACATCAGCATCTGCTGCTTGTGCAAAATGGTGAAACTGATACTTCATTGGTTGGTTTATACTTTTCCTTGGTCCAGTTTAGGTCAATATTTAAATGTGCAACATTTTGAATATGTGATTTGGTTACCAAATGTATCTTTTTGGAGCAAAGGGGCTGCTCAATAGCTGGCAGAGGCTGGTCCTACATCTTTGCTCCTGCTTTCTGTGAGTACTTCCCTTGGCAAGCCCTGCGCCTGGCTGCTCCGGCAACCCAGCCTGGTTGTTGCACAAAGTCTGCATTCCCCACCTCACTATTTTCAGGACATCGGCACAAGGAATGTGAGGGACACTGAAGAACAAGAAGGCTAACGGGGCAGAAGGATCTATCTTTTATTGTGGGAGAGAGTAGTCCCTGCCTTCTAGGTCAAAGTCCCTAGCTAAAGCAGGGATTATGGCATTCATTTGTAGAATGAAGTAAGGCTTCATGGTTACAAGCCCCAGGAAGAAGATTAAAGTTTAAAAGAAAGTGTAGTCTTTTAAAATACAGTACATCCCTTTTATTAAAATTTATATTAAGAATTTTCCCATACAGGTAGTCCTTGACTTACATCCTTTAATTTAGTGACCAAAGTTAAAACAGCACTGAAAAAAGTGATTTATATCACTGATCCTCACACTTTACAATGGTCCCAGTATCCCTGTGGTCACATGATCACAATTCTAGTACTGGCAACCGGCAGTACCGGCAATTCTAAACCGGCAACCGGTTTAGCTGCTGCTTTCAGTGTCCCGGGATTGAGCGATGGTTGTTTGAAATCTTCCCAGCCATCTTCTGAGCAGGGGAGCCAGTGGGGGAAGGCCAGTTCCGTTAACTGCTGTGCAACTGTCTTAACAACCGTGGCAGAAAAGGTGGTAAAATTGGGTGTGATTCGCTTAACAGTTGCCATTCTCAGCCAGGGAGATTCTGGTCTCAGTTGTGATCCGTAAGTTGAGGACTACTTGTAGAATAAAAGACAAATTGAAAGAAAAAAATGTGCAAGAAATGAAAAAAAGAAAACAATGACTCCTTTTCAACAGATAGTTGGTTTAATAATCCCTCCTTAGACATATAATAAAATGTATAATCCCTCAATCCCTTATTTAGTCTAAGCCTGGCTTACTCTTCAAATCCCATAAGCCATAGTTTCATTCCTTTTTCAGCAAAAAGTCCATAAAGTTTTGAGTCATTCAAAAAGGTTTATCAATCTCTATATTAAATCCAAATAAGACCATTGAAAAAGCACCTTTGGGACAACTGTGACTTGACTGATGACTGAGAGTCTCCATAGACATTTTTCCTATTACATATTTATTTCTATACAGTTCAATTTCAAATTCCAATTTATATTTTTTAGGTCTAGTAGTCTTTTTTTTATCCACATTAACAAAAAATACATTAACTGTATTTTTTAATTGTACATATCCAAACTATTGAAAGCTATACCTCCCTTAGATGAGTTGTTCTCTTCATCTTAATTTCTCCCTACTCCTGTATGGAGGGATATCATGTTAGCCATTTCTTCATATATGCTGCTGGTGTTCTGTAGAATGCTACTTTGCTAAAGGTCAATAAAGGTATCTTCAGGCACAACCGGTGTTCATATTTACTGCGTATTCTCAATTTCTCAATGTATTATTTTTCACATAATTAAAATCCACATTAATGTTATGCTATGATAAAAGTCTACACCAAACAAACCTCAGATTATGACCAGTCATTTCAGACTTTTTTTTCTCAACAAACCCCATCCTTTCATCCAAATTAAACAAGACTGCAAAGTATAATTTAAAGTCAAGCAATCCTAATGCTACCTATCTTTTACATCCTGCAGAATTTTGAATTTAACCCTTGATTTCTTGCCATGCCACACAAATGCTGTTTAAAAGAAGCATTTTTCAAAACCAGCATTGTTTGAAATAAAAACATTATTCTACTTAATGTATTTATTGTTCTCACAGAAATTATTCCAAGCTGTGAGAGTTGCAACTTCTTTCTTAGTAAATTTCTGTAATTTCATTCCATAACTTGATTATATTATCACCTTGAAATAACATACAATTCAGAATAGAATAGAATAATTTATTGGTCAAGTGTGATTGGACAAACAAGGAATTTGTCTTAGGTGCATATGCTCTCAGTGTACAACAAAGGAAACTACATTTGTCAGAAATTCATATTAGATACAGTAATATCTAACTAGAAAGTCATTTGCTGTAGTGATTAGATTTTAGGCTAGGAACCTGAAGATTGAGAATTCTAGTTCCACTTTAGTCAAAAGCCAGCTGAATGACTTGGACTGGTCATTCTTCCTCAGACCTGAGAAGGCGGCAGAGACAAACCACTAATGAAATCTTGCTAAGAGAACTGCAGGGACCACTCCAGGCAGTTGCCAGCAGGCAGTTTCCCAAAGCACAAAATTCTTTTTCAGCTAAACTTCTGCAATAACCAGGCTGATCCTCCCTGCCCCTTTGCCATAAATGCAGCAGCTGGCTTAGGCTGTTCCATTTGGGCTGCTCAGAATCGGTTTTCTGTCTACTTGGGAGTCAGGCCCACTCTGTGGGCATGGAGTTTCTTTGGAGCCAGCAGCTATGGGAATGCTGGAGGTGTTCTCCCTGCATCTCTCTGCCCCAGCTTCCCGAACACTGGTCATCTTGCAAGGGACAGGGAGGCTCTAGGCTTTGCCTTCTGCCAGTGTCCCTCTGCTTTCTTTCCCCTTATTTCCTGCGTTCCTGCTTTGCTTTGGGCAGAACAGAGATAAAGCAGCCATTGAGCAGCCCCTTCCTGCAATGTGAATGTAGCCTGATTTGGCCCATTGTGCATTTGTGTATCCCTGGCTTGTGTCGGTGGGTTTCTCAGAGCACTGATAACCAATTTTCAATTTATTCTATTAAAAGGGCAGGGGTGGGGTACTTCGTTTGCATTTGTTTTTTTAGCTCTTCTGTGATAACTTGTTGGATATTAAAGAGATATTTTGCTTCTATTGGGACATTTGTATACTTGCAACTATATTTCTGTACACAGCTGCAGTCCAGAATAAAACTTTGAAAGTTTTCATTTCACAGTGTATAACTGGTGTGTTGTTCTTTCCAACATCTTCCATTTAATAGCATTAATTCTCTGAGTTTTTAAAGTGCCTTCCTCTCAGGCTCAGAAGCAGGAGGACATGGAGGCTGCTGGAAGAGGCTCAACACGTGACCATCCTCGTTTTTTCTGTTGCACTCAGTTTCTCCAGCTGACTGCCACTTGGGCTGCATTTTGGGGTTGTCTAGGGATGCTTATCCTGGGAACAGCATTGGGAGAACTGAGAGAGACCTTAATGCGGGAATGAAGTCTCTAGGCTTGATGAGCTTCCGAATGTGGCCTGCATTTGCCTTTCAACATGGCAGGTGCCAACAGAGATGGAATTTTTTGTTGTTTTATGGAGTGCAGACTGAAAAATGCTTGTGATAACCCATAATGTGTTGAAATAGAAATGGGAATGCCCCAAAATGCAGTTTGGCCACCAAGGTTTTAGTTATGATCACAATGACAAAACTTGAGTCAGTAAACCTGATGTGACTCACAACTAACGGGGCTTTGCTTTTCTCTGCTTTTGGAGTTGTGCGTCTCTCTTCTGCAAGGCCGACGGCCATTTCCAAAGCAACCTACAACTACAGACCTCACTGAAACAGTGTATGGACAAGAATCAGATTTCCTTGATTTGCCTAGAGGTAAGCTGCTTATTTAGAAAATGGCAATACAGGTAGTTCTTGAATTACAACCAAAATTGAGTCAAAATTTATGTTGCTAAGTGAAACATTTGTTCAGTGAGTTTATCCCCGTTTCATGACTTTTCTTGCCACAGTTAAGTGAATCCATTTGTTAAGTTAGGGTTGTTAAGTGAATTTGGCTTCCCAAATTCTGACTTTGTTTGTCAGAAGTTTGAAAAAGATGATCCCAGGCCTTTGAAACCGTCATAAATATGAACCACTTGCCAAGCATCTGAATTTTGATCATTGAACCAGGGGGATGTTGCAATGGTCATAAGTGTGAAAAAGGGTCATGAGTCACTTTTTTCAGTGCTGTTGTAACTTTGAACAGTCACTAAATGAACTGTTGTAAGTCAAGAACTACCTGTAGCTATTGTGGAGTGCATAACATTCTTTCTCACAGTCTGGCAAATAAATCACAACATTGGCGCAAGGTACATACTTGGGGCTTTTATTTCACCAAGAACATTTACAGACAAAAGGCGGGGCAATTCTCACTTCCTACCTAGAATCTGACAAATTAGCCTCAGCAGCTGGGCTTGGGCTTTAAAAAGCAGGCACGGACAGAATGTGCAGAGGGAAAACGTGAATCCCACTGGCAGGCAGCCCTCCAAGGCAGTCGGAGCCCCCAAGAGGAAGAACTGCACTGGCTGGAAAGCCAACCTGAAAGATCCGACATTGGGCACTCGAGCAAGGCCCTGTTGAGGAGAGGCCCCTTTCCCTGCAGCTGCTAATTTCTAGGGGAGGGGGTGAAGTGGGTGCAAGGCCACTGCAATCCTACACAGCTTCTCCGTGGGACAGATAGTCCTCCACCTGGGCCTTGACCTGGTTGTCTGGTGGGAATGGCTTCCCCAGGTGCTGGCCAACAGTCAGCCCGTATTTCTCCTTTTCCTGCTCTTCCCGGACATCTTTCTTCAGCACAAAACCCTCCGCAAAATTCAACTGAAAAAGGCTGTTTGGGGCAAAGCTGAGGGGCTTCTCTTCCCAGATGGATGCCAGTCTCCTCTTCCAGTCCTCCAGGATTTGGAAGCGGACATCCTCTGGAGTGTGCTGGCCAATACTGAAAGCAATCTGGGGAGCCAAGACTTGGAAGCCACAGAAATGAAGGGTGCCACTCTGCATGGGTGAGAACCAAAAAGACCATAAAGCTCGCGTGAAGCCAGGCAAACGCACCATCTTGACATTTTGTCTTAGAGGAACCGAGGAATCACCCCTACCTACCTTGAGCGCCTTGCCAGGTCCACAGAACCAAGGGCAGCACAAGGCCGTTTTGTTACTTTGGAGTAGTTTATTTCATTATAAACAGAAATCTTGCCAGAAACTACAGTAAATCAACTGCCTGCATAAGTACCAGATAATACCCTGTGGAAGGTTTTTGTGTGTGTGTGTGTGGCTGTCTGTCTGTCTGTCCACCTTTGCCCTCTTCCTGCATACCAGAAATTCTGCTCTTGGGAAGGAACCATCACCACCACCACCACCACCTGCACACAAATGTTTCTGGCCTTTGGAAAGGCAAGAGACACCCCTGAGGCTTGCATTTCAACAAGGCCCTAAGCAACCACCCCATCCTCAGTCCAGGAAGTGAGCTGTTGCTAAGATTGGGCCTCTGGTCTTCTTTGCTCACCTGTATCGGCCAGAGCAGGATGTTAAGGTCTCCATTGATGCCCGCTGGGGTGTACATGGACCCCATCCCACCAGTGGTGAAGGACAGCACGGCCTTCTTCTTCTGCAGGCAAGCAACGCAGTCAGGCCTGGTAGCCAGCCCGCCTTCCCCTGGAAGGAGAGGGACCTGCACGGCCACTCTTGCCTGATTGGTCCAACTGCAGGCTAGGGGGCGGGGCGGGGGTTCTGCCATGTGTCCCCTTTGGAGCAGCCAGAAAGCGGCAGCAGCAAAGTGCCAGTTGGCTTTGCATGGCGGATGCCTGCCTGCCAGCCCCCATTTCGGCCTAGGGTGGGAAGTGCAGCTACTTCCTGGTACCCTGGCCAACCAAGGTGGCCGGCTGCCTTCAAACAGCCCCAGTTGCCCCCCCCCCCAAGCCCCAGCCGCCTACCTGGAAGGGCCCCTGATCGTACATGGCACCATAGGAGTAGGCAAAGCCCTGGATGAGGATCCGGTCGCACCAGCCTTTCAGGATGGCCGGGAGGCCAAACCAATGCAGGGGAAACTGGAAGGCAAGCAGAGCTGGCTCATCAGGGCCGGGGCGGGATTCGACTTGGTTTAGCGCTCTGACCGGGGGCTTCGGCGGCTCCCCGGGCTAAGGCTGGGCGGCGCGGGGCAGAGATTGGGCTTTGGGCAGGCAGGAGGCGCGGCGCAGTGAGCCCACCTGGAAGATGACGAGGTCGGCGGCTGCCAGCTTCTCCACCTCGTCCAGGATGTCGCTGCTAAGGCGGCCTTCCTTCCAGGCCAGTCCGGCCTCCTTCGCGTAGTTGAGGTTGCGCGGGTCGTCGGGGTCGCCTGCGGGGGACGAGTGGAGAGGTTAGGCGGCGGAGGCGGAGGCGGCGCTGCCCGGAGAGGGAGGCCGGGCAGGGTGCGGGGCGAGACGGGGGTCGTTACCGGCGAAGTCCGCGCGCGACAGGACCGGCTCGAAGCGCTGCGCGTAAAGGTCCGAGACGGCCACGCTCCAGCCGCCGCTCTCCAGCGCCTCGACGGCCGCCCGCTGCAAGGCGTGGTTGAACGAGCCCGGTTCCTGGTGGGCCAGCACGATCAGCGCCCGTCTCGCTGCCGGGAGAAGAGGAGGAGGAGGAGGAGGAGGAAGGCGCCGGCTGGCTGGGCTCCCTCCAGAGCAGCCAGAGGAGCGACGCTCCGGGCAGAGGAGCCTGCCAGCCCCGACCCTCCCGATGCGACCCGGCGCTGTCTGAGCGGCGGAGCTCCGGCGGTTGGGCGAGGGGCCCAGCCGGGACGGAGACTTACCGGCCATGGGCAGGGATGGAGGGCACCGCGGCGGCAGGACGAGCGAACCAGCCAGGAGGCGCCTCTAGCAGCGGCTGGCCACGGAGAGAAGTTGGGCGTCGAAGGCCAGTGGGCGAAACTGCCCCGGCAGACCCCGCCTTGGCTCCCAGCTGGGGTTCCCGCCTCTCCTTCAAAGAGGGTGGCTGCGATGGAAGCAGCAGCTCCAGCGCATTAAAAGGAGGCGGCACCGGCTCCCCCGGGCCCCGTGGACCGCAGGCCCCGTAGCAACCATGCCGGTATCCACAACAGGAGAGAAGCCGGCCCCAGAGGGCCTTTGTCCAGCACAAAAAGGTGGCTTCCTGCCATCTAAACCATGGCCCCACTCTGGGTGCCCCACCCACCGCCCCCCACTGAAACATCCCCCCCCCCAGCTTATGCTTCAAAGACCTCAGAGACCTCTGCTGCCAGACAGAAGGGAAGGGAGGGAGTAGGGCAGGCATCTCAATGTGCAGAGACAGCCCCCCCCCCATATCAGCTGAAGACAAAGGGGTGCAGGCAGCTTATGGCCCTGCAACTTGGAATCAAACACTGGCCAGAGCAAGCTGCACATCCATGCCCACAACTTAGTGACTATTCAAAGTGATGCTAGCTCCCCCCTCCCCCTCCCCCCGTCCAATCTGGGCGAGTCACTGGGACCAAAGGTTTCTTCTTCCAAGCTTTCGGGCTTGTGCCTGCAAGAGACTGATGGTCAAGGTTCAGTTTTGTTTTCACAGTCACAATGGATGACCATAATCTCCAGGCTCAATTACAGCCACAAGTTCCACATCTCCAGCTTCTCCTTCAGAGGTGAAGATTGTAATATAAACAGCCACATCAGCTGAATTGGCTAGAGGTGAAGCAGCACCAGTTCAAATATTTGAGGCCAAATTATGCCACGAAAGCCACTGTTCAGCCCCCAAGTCAGTTCCACAGGAAGACCAGGACTACACTTTCTTTAGAGGGGCCATTCAGTGCCAAAGGCTTGCCTTCCAAACGTTCTGTCCTGTTTCCCACAAGGACACCTCCCTTCCTCATTGCAGACACAGAGCACAAGGAAGACACCCGGTAGCAAACCCTGCTGGACTTGTTTGGCGAGAGTCAGGCCTTATAAAGGAGCCAAAGCAGTACAGATGCCCAGGAGGAGGGAGTGGCCCCCATAAAGGCCTACTAATTTTGCTGCCAATTCTGGTGGGGCTCTGTGGCTTGGACTCACACGAGATCCCAGTCAGAAGAAAAACAATGGGCAAAGTTTTGTTTTTTTAGGCAGAAGGGGTTGCGGAGTTCAAAGGCCAGTGCACCAACGCAGGCAACTGGGTGTTAGTGTGTTCCAAAAAGCACACTGGCTCTTCCAGGTTCTGTGCATTTAACCACCTGTTGCTGCTGAAATACAGCAAGCTTGCAAAAGATTCTTTTTCACAGGAAATCCTGCTGGAAGAAGTTTTAATTCCTTTCTTCAGTCTGCAAGTGATCTCTCAAGGGACAAAATCAAACAATGTAGGACAAACAAATTTGCTGAGTTTCTCTCCCAAAAGGATTGTTTCATCATATGTATGTTTAGAGCCAGAACCCCAAAGGGAGGTTGCTAGCATCTGCTAATGTTAGGAAAGCCAAGATGCACGTTTGACAGATGAATTACACTTTAGTCGTGAACAACTACACTAAAGCATCTCTGAGCTTACCTTGAGCATCTTAGAAGAAAAGTAACACAAAACTGGCCCATCACCAGCCATCCAAATCCATTCTGGGTTGCTGATGGAAAAAAAGGAAGGAAAATGAAGGACCTCTGTGCTGCTTGGGCTGTCTAATCACAGGGGAAACTAGGGAAGGTTATCTGTAGGAAAAAGTTTCTATCAGCCACATCAAGCATCACTTGAAAGAAACCACATTTATTTTCTCCACATCTAAAAAACAGCCATCGTTGAAGAAAAGCCAGGGTTTATTCCAAATACTGCTGCTCTGCTTCTCAAGAGTCCAAGTCACCTTTCTCCAAAAGACACCTTTCCCTGCAGCCCTTTCTGGATTGCCTCACAAGAGCCCTTTCACCCAGGGCCAAAGGGCTGAATCCTGCCTCTCGCCCTCACTTGTTTTTCAGAAACTTCTTGCGACTCATGTTCGGGTTCAGGCGCCTTCTACCCGCACCCAGCACCGCATCACGGATCTGCAGATTGGCTGCCCGGCTGTGAATGTCGTGTTCAGCAAAAGGAGAGACTCCAGCCACATAATCAGGGTCAAAAGCATTGGTCTTCTGTCTGGCCTTGCGAGAAAGTCGCTGCTGGGGGAAACGCTGGTCGTCTGTCAGGTGGGGGTTACTGGCATGCTTTCCTCCTTGTGGAGCTGGCAGGGAGTGCTGTGGAGACAAGCCCAGCAGGGCGTTACCCCCTGGAGGCCGTGGCCTTCTTCCTTCGGCTGCAGGGGCCCCGAGCAGCCTTGATCTGCCCAACCGGTTCTCTGGCCTGGGGCTGGTGGAGCTGGGAATGGCTGCCTAAGGTAACTCGGCTGCTCCCCACCCAGCACTTCTCATGGGGGAGCAGTAGAGCAGAGGCAGGCTGGAGCATTGGCAGCCCCCACTAAAGGGGAAAAGGCAGGCAGAAGCAGACCGCCAGGACAGGGCACTCACCCGGAGGCCACGTGGGTTCAGGATTTTGGGGTTCTGGGAGAAATGCAAGTGGAAGCTGCCATCGTCTTTCACTGTCACGGCCACTTTCTTCAGCGTCTTGTTCCCACAGTGGGGGCAGAAAATCCGGGTCATTTTTGATGTTGTCCTAGAGAGCAGCATATCAGCCCCATGAACGCCCCGTGGCTTCCCAGCAGTAGTCAGCCTGTGTGCTTGCAAACCACGTACCTGAAGCAACCGTGGCAACGCAGGATGTAGCTGCGGGCATGTTGGATCAGCAGGCCATTAAATGCCAGCACGTGTAGCCCCATCTGCAGCAGGATGTTCTGGAGAGACAGGGAAAAGACAGGTCAGGCAGGGTCAGAGCGTGGCGGGGCCCAACTGGGGTGAATGGGGGGCTGCCTGGTCTCGCCTGCTTGCCTGCATAGCAAAGTCAGTGGTGATGCAGCCAACCTGCACCTTGGCAGCCTCACTCCCCCAGCAACTGCTCTGCTGGATCTGCTCAATGTTCCTCGGCGTGATCCAGCCATCCTCCTTGCCGCTCTCCTCCTCACTACTCTCCTGGCCTTCAGGGTCCTCCAGCTCCAAGAGAAGAGGGTCTTCTTTCTGTGAAGTACAGGACAATTGGGGAGGATCTCTGGCACACGGTACCAGCCCAACGAGTCAAGGAATCCCCTGTGTGCCAGTCATGCAGCCCCTCCAGCCCTTCCATGAGGGAAGGGAGGCAGTGGATCTCTTACCAACAGGCCTTCCAGGTCCTCCTCTATGTTAGGCAGAGGGTTTCTCCAGAACACGAAAGAAGAAAACTCAATCTCCGCAAGTGCTACAGGATCTCCTGGATCTGTTTCTGCTACCAAATGAATCTTCTCATTTCCTGGGCATTTTGTCTCGGGGTTGAAAGTGAAAAACAAAATGAATCTCAATGGATGCTGGGCCTGTGCAGCAGTCTCTCCGGGGCATCTGTCGGTCAAGGTAGCTGCCGTTCCAGTGACTGGCAAAGCAGCAGCTCATTCTCTTCCAGCCTCTTGCCTTTGGGAAGGTTAGCAGGAAGGAGCTGAGCACCGGCACCGGGACCAGGGCCAGCGCTGCTCCTTCCCACAACCATCAGCAGAAGGGAAGCTGCTTCCCCGGCCCTTCTGCCCCCAGCCAGGGAGACACACCCAGAGTGGCCCACTCCCACAATTACCTTAGGGGGAACATGGAAGCCGGGAACATCCACCGGGGCTTCGGGGTGACGGCTTGTTAAGCTGAGCTGGGCCTGCAGAGTTCGGGGCAGGGCAGAGAGAGACGGCGCCGGGCGCAAGTCGTGAGCGGCGGGCAGCAGCGCCCGGCCCGGCCCGGCCCGGCCCGGCCCTGCCAAACGTCCCCTTCCCTACCGAGCCCCCTCCGCCCGCGAGCGGCGCCAGAGGTACCTGGGGCCGCGGCTCCGTCCGCAGGGGGCGCCCCCCGCCGTGCTCGGCCTCCAGCTGCAGCGTCAGGGCCAGGACCTGGATGTCGGCGGCGGAGAGGCTGCGGAAGTCGCCCGTCTGCTTGGAGAACTCGCTCACTGCGGGCACAAGAGAGCCGCAATTGCTTGCCTGCCTGCCTGCCTGCCTGCCTGGGGGCCGCCGGGGGACCGGGCGGGGGCGGGGGCGGGGGCGGGTCACTCACCCAGCCGCACGTGCTCGGGGAAGGGCTGCCGGAGGAGCAGCTCGAAGGGCAGCCTCGCCAGCCGCCGCCGCGCCGCCCGGTCCCGGATCTCCGCCAGCACCTCCCGGGTGGTGTAGACGCGCCTGCCGATCTCCTGCGGGGACAGCCGGTTAGGCCAGCCCGGCCCCCCATCTGCCCCCTCCCCCCGGCGCCCCCCGCCCTCGCTACCTGGAGCGGCGCCCCCCGCAGGAAAGCGCTGGCGTCGGCCACGAGATGCTCCACGGGCGCCATCCTGAGCCCGGCCAGAGAGCAGCGACGTCCTACCTAGAGCGGCAATGACGCCGGAGGAAGTGCCGCGGTTTCCGCCCCCCCCCGCGACTCATGCGGCCGCTCTACTCGCCACGCCACGCTGCGCTCGCTGGTCCGGCCGTGCCCGGGTGACCCGCCGTCACGTGACAGGCTCCAGAGGCGGAAGCGCTCGGCAGCCGCGCCGGGATTCCCCGCCAGAAGCCCCGCGGGGCCCCGGAGGTCGCAGCGGCCGCCTCGCTCCGCAGGTGGGTTGTGGGCGGCCCCGGCCCGGAGGACAGCCCCCGCCTCGGCCCGATCCCCGCTGCCCCGGCCGCTCCCCTCCGCTCCGCTCCTCCCCGGACTTCGCCCCGGCAGAGCCAGGCGGGGCCTCCGAAGCCGCGGGCGCCCGAGCCGCAAAGCCGGGCCGGGCCAAGCGGAGCACCCGTGGCCGCCGCCGCCCCGTCCGGGTTGCCTCTTTCCCCGTCTGGTGGCGGAGCCGGGCTCCGGGCTCGTCCCGCGGTGCCCGCCGGTCTCTGTGGGGTGCGGTGAGGGGAGCCCGAGCGGCTGTGTGGCCGTCCCTGCCCGGAGCTGAAGCGCCCCGCTGTCGCCTTGCAGGTGCAGACGATGCGATGGCCTCCGAGGGGCTTGCTGGGGAGAAAGCTCCGCTCACCGTGAAAGGTGGGTCCCGCTTGGCCGCCTTTGGCTGCTCGCCCGGCCGGCCGGCCAAGAGTCCTCGCCAGCAGCGGGAGGGATTTGGTCTGCGTGGATGTCCGCCGGGCAGCCTTCCTCCTCCTCCTCCTCCTCCGGTTGTCTTGCCTGCTGGAGGAAACCGCGGCATCCTCTCCGCCCGGAGCTCTGCCTCTGAGCCCCGGATCTCTCCGGCAGCTTTCAAAACCGTTTCCCGAGTGTTTTCAAAAGGATTCGGCCGCTGCAATGGCTTCTGTGTGCAGGGAGAGGTTTCCTGGAATCATCCGTGCGGCTCGGTTGCCCAGCCCAGCCCTTACCGGGGTCTGCCCTGCCCTGCCCTTCCCTTCCCTGCACCTCTTTCCTTAAAGCTCCCCTAAGCTGCGTAGCGTTTGTTTTTCCCGTTTAGTGACCTTGAAAACCTCGGTCGCTCCTTGCTTTTCCCTCCCTCCCTGTCCTTTGGAACCAGGAACTCATCCCGGTGCAGGTGCATCACAGTTGGGGAAGCCCCTCGCACCTCTCCCCCTCCTGCCCACTCCTCCTGGAAGTGCCTGCCTGGGTGGCCCCTTCAGGCCGGCCAGCTGCTTGCCATGCCCCCTGAGTGCCACTGGGGGGCTCCCAAAGCCTGGCGGCTTCTCCCACAGTCTGGCCAGCCACTGGCGCTGCCCTGATGCCTCCCTGCCAACTCTCACTTTGGAGGCTTGGCTCTAAATGTGAGGTGCCTGGAGGTGCTCCCTCAATTGGATGTGGCCCATCGAGGCAATAGTGGCTTCGCGCCTGTGAAGCTCTGTTGAAAAGCTTTCAATTAACGGAAAGGGATCTTGGTGTGCCTTCGTGCCCCAGGCCCTCGGATCCTGCCAGGCACATAAAGGATGAATGCTGCTGTGTGCAGAGTGGCCTGGTTGATGGGGTGGGGGCGGGGGAGCAGAGGGTGTGATGAGTGGGGGCGGTCATGTCTGTCCCTTCTTCCTCCCACAGTTGTTTCGGCAAAGCCCAAGGCCCAGGGCCGCCAGTCTCGGATCACCTCCTTTGTGGAGGTAGTAGCAGATGGACTCGCCAACGAGGCCAAGAAAACAGGGAAGCAGACCGGGAGCTCTGAGCTGCTCTGGAATGAGAGTCTGGTGCTGTAAGGACCGGGGCCCTGAGCAGGTGGGGGGAGGGGAGGGAGAGCATTGTTCCATCGGCCATACATCCCTGCTGCAGCTGAGCTGCCTGCTGTAGGTGCAGCCCCTTGCTGACCAAGGGCTGGGGATTGTGCCAGGCAGATCTGCAGGAGGCCTGGGGTGGCTGATTCCTCTGCCGCAGCTGCCTCCAGGTTGACCTGCTCTGAAGAACAGAATGCTGGGTGCTTCTCCCTGCTTAGGTTTCCCCCTATTTTTTAATGGTTTGCGTGTCAGCCTAGTCCCAGGGGCTCAACACCCCATCCTTCTCTTCTCTCTCCCAGGAATGTCACTTCTCAAAGCCACCTGGATCTGAAGCTCTGGAGCTGTCACACCCTGCGCAATGAGCTGCTGGGAGTTGCGTCCGTCAGCCTCTCCAGCATGCCGAAGCAGAGCAAGGGGAAAGGTATCTCGCTGCTCCACTAGGCCCTGCCCTCCTGCCCTCGCTGGGCCTCCTGGCAGCAGAAACGCTTGGCCGGGAAAGGAACAAGGGCACCTTGTGAGCAGCTGGGCGGCCTCCTAGGCCCGCAGTGGGGCGATGGCAGCAGTCATCCCTCCTCTGGATGCTGGCCATCTGCTGCCCCCCTCGGCAGTTCCTGAGGTGGCCCTCTGCAGCCACAGTGCATAAAGGTCTCCATTCAGGGGCAGCACAGCGCTCAGTCTGTTCAGCCTAGCTCCTCTCCCCCCTCCCCCTTGGCTCTCATGCAGAGGAAGCTGTCTCCTGAGTGGGGCTGGGCCGAAAGAAAACAGGGAGAGCTGGGAGCGGGGCTCCAATCTTCTGGCTTGGCGGTGTTGGTCCTGCTACCTTGGAGATCTTTTCCACTTGGGGCAGGAACGTAGGATTGAATCAGGACCCTCGTGTACCCTTGGAAGCACTGGGGCCTTTGGGCCCCTCGGAGCTGCACTTAGTGGCTGGGGCCAGAGGGCAATACTGGGGCAAGCCTCCCCTTTTCCCATCTGCTTGCTCACCTGAGCTGCCGTCCTCATCTGTGGATACAATGCTCCTTTCATCAGGTGAAAGGCAATTGGGGGAAGCAAATGGCAATGATTTCACTGGATACAGAAGGAGAATGGAATTGCCTGGCCTCAGCTGCAGCGAAAGGCAACCCAGAATGGGAGAGAGGCCTGGAAGAGGCCTGCATGCCCCAAGGGAAATGCTGATGCTTCTTCCTGGGTTACCCCTTCACATCCCAGTGAGGGAGGGAGAGTAAAGGGGGGGGAGCCAACTTATCCTCTCTGAAAGAGCGCCCGGCCCTTGCCTTGTCCGTCTCTTGCCAGGCTCTGCCTGAGAGATGCCACTTGATGGGAAGAGCGGACTTGTGGGTGGACTGACCACTGGTGGATCTCCTGTTTGGCCATCCTTCTTTAAGCAATGACCAAATTGCCCCTCCTCCTCCTGAGTCCAAGGCTTCCTCTTGACCCCTTGATGGCCTCTCAGGGATGGTGGGGGGAGACAGGCAGCCCTCTGCAGCTTGAGCAGGGGAGGGGATCTGAACACGTCCAGGCATCCCCTCCAGCACCTCCTTGCAGGGGCCTCTTTGCTCTCCAACCTTAAGGGGGAGGGGTCTCCCTTTCCTGCCTGGCCTAATGAGCCCAGCACAACCTTGTGCCAAGCTGGGGGGGGGGGGGAACAGTTGATTTCCTGATCATGGTTGTACCTGGAGCGGGATGGGTGTGTAAGGGGGGGGTTTTAACCAGTCAGCTCTGTGGCTAAACTAGTGAAGTGCCAGAGACAGAGTCCGCTCTGTCCTGCTTCTCAGTTTGTAATGAGGGGAATTTTGGGAACCCCATTTCAGACCACCCCCACTTTTGCAGCTCCAGCCGGTGCCACTGATGGCAGGCAAGGAGGGAGGCTCCCGAGCAGAGCCGGTTTATCTCCATAGCCCTGCTGGCTGCTGCTTGGCGTGGGGGCTGGCCTGGCCTGGCCTGGCCTGGCCAGGCAGGGCAGTCCCTCCACCAGCACTGCACCTTTGGAAAACGGGGTATGGGGCGGTCTTTCTCCTCTTCCTGCACCCCCAGAGCTGTTCAGCCTTCCGGGACTTGGGATGGGGTGGTCGGCTACTGCTTCTTGAACTCAGGCAGCCCGTTACTTCCAGCTTTTTCCATGGAGCAACTCTCAATTTCCAGATCTTAAAATATAGAATCAACACTGAAAACAGTTTTCCAGAACAGAATTTGAGTGCCATTTAAAAAAGAGAGAATGCCATGTTTTGTAACTCAGAAATTATGGTTATAAAATTCTTTTTTTGCCTTTCTGGCAATTTTAATGTACTACTTAGTGATTAATTGCAATTTTGAGATGCTTTTATGTACACTTTTCAAACACGGAGCGTCTTCAAATTCCCACTCACCCAGCCCAAAATTGAGACTGTTTTCAAAGAAAAGATTTGGTCTCTCTAGACCAAACCTCCTTTCTGTAAGGGGGCTGGCATGCTCCCCCCCTCTGCTGAAGCTACGGCCTCCCTCTTCCTGCCCCCCCACCCACCCCCCAGTGGGAGTCCCAGCCAAGGGAAGGTCTGCTGCTCAGGAGAGCTCAGCTTCCCTTTGTGCCCCTCTCTGGGGAAACCGCATTGGACAATTGAAGGGAGTCTGGCCTTGATGGGGCCCACAAGTGGGGCTTTTCTTAGGAGGGGATGCCCCAAGTCCTCCGCTTAGAGGGGGCTCATCTTTGTGGGGGGCAAAGAGGATCTGGGGAGCAGCAGTGGGGAAGCTGAGGTGGGGCAGAGTGGAAGTGGAAGGTCTTTATGGGCGTCTCCCCCAGCATGAAAGGAGACATGTCCGGGGGGCCCTGCTGGGCTGCCTTCAAGGAAACCAGGCTGGTGGGATGCGGGGTGGGGTCTTTGCAGGTGCCTTGAGTTGGAGCTGGGCCTCGGGAGCAGGTAGGCTCCTATTGGCTGAAGAAGGGGGATGCAGCCGGGACCAGTCGGGGATGATGGGGATGCAGTGGGTCCTGTGGGGGAGGGGGGAGCCGGCTATCTGGTGAGGAGGAGAGCAGAGCTGGGGCATTGTGGGCGCTGATGGGCAACGGCTTTCGCCCTCGCAGTGGAGAACAAGCCGATGACCTTGAACCTGCAGGCAGAGAACAGAGGCGGCCTCCTCTCGGGTGGGGAGCTGATGGTCTTCCTGGATTGGCCTGGCATTGAGGTGGACAGCCTGCCTAATAGCCCCATCGCAGCAGCCGAAGGTGAGCAAGCAGCAACCGCCAGGATGAGCAGCCCTGCCTGCCTCTACAGTAGCTGGGGCTGTTCCCTGGGGGACTGCAGGAGCCCCGTGCCCCACGGCTGAGCCCTGTGGGAGGACAAGGAGCAGCCTATGGTCAGAGGCTGAGCTGGGCAGCTGCTCCTGCTTTGGGGCAAGCAGGCCGTGTGGAGGGAGACCGTTTGGGGGCTGCTAGTGCAACCGGTGCCTTCTGGGAACGGGCTCTGAGGCCTGCCGGAAAGCGGGAGCCCAGTGGGAAATCCTTCTGGGTGCCCTGAGAATCCCGAACCTTTTCACCAGGCCTCTCTTCTATTGCAGGCCCTCAGTCCTGGGGAGGGGGCTGCAGGATGCTGTTTGGGCTTGGCTCTGGGCATTTCTCAGCTTCTTGCTCTTTCAGGGCCCCAGGGAACCGGGAGGGAGTCTTGGGGCCCAGCTGCATCCCCGGAGAACAGGCCCCAAGCCTCCAGCACAAACTGCCTTGGTGGCTGGTCCAGGTAAGGCTCTGGGTAGGAATGCCCCACAAGGGTGGAGAAGTTGCTCAAAGGCTCCTTGGGCTGCATGGGGAGGAGAGCCAGCCCCACTGCTCCCCCCAAGGGAGCTGCCCTTCCCTTTGCTTCTGGCTGAGCTGGTCCTGTTGGGCCATTTCAGCCCCTGCTGCTCTGGCCGCGTGGGCTCCTTTGCTGTTCTCCCACGCGCTTCCTGGGCCTCTGGCATCATGACAGTGTGCCTCATGCGGGAACTTGGGTGGGGGAACTGAGGGCCTGGCTTTCTTTCCTGGCCTGTGGTTGCCCCCCCCCACACCTGGCTCTGGGCCTGGTGCCCACCTAACCTTCCCCCAGCAACACCCATGTCATTTCCCTGGTCCTATTTTAAGCTCCGTAAGCTTTGCCATGTGACTGGCTTGGTTCACTTCCATGAGCTATTAAAAGATGGTGCCAAGTTAGGAGCCCATAGGAAGGCCACGTTCAGCCTCCTCAGCCAGTGCCAATAAGTGGTAGTCCTTCGGAAGCAGCCCCGGGGGAGGGGGGCACAGCATGCGGGGGGGAGCTTTGTGCCTTCTGCACTTGTTGGTGGGCTTCTTTCTGCAGTTTTTTCTCCTCTTCCCCTGGGCGCAGCCTGGTGTTAGTTCCAGGGCATTTTGGGTGTGTGGGATCTTACCACCCCCATCGGGTGAGTCAGTGAGTTGATTATAATTGTATTAGTTGATCTTTGTCATCAATCTTATAACACGGTTCTGTGAGAGCCTTAGGAAAGGGGACAGTCCATTTTTCTGGAGCCTGCCTGGCTGAGGATGCAGTTTGCTCGAGAGGCCCGCCTGGTTCTTCCCAGAGCATTGAGTGGCCCTTGCAAATGAGGATGCCAAGCAGGTCCAGGGTGGGGGAGACCAGCTTGCCAGACCTTCCCCTTCAACTCTGAGCCAGGCCCGCCCAGCCCATCTCTTCATACCAAACAGCCGGGCCCTTCTGAGGCCCCTGTGAGAACGGCAGCCTCTGCGCCAAGCCTCTCCTGGGGCTTCTAAACCTTGGCATTCCCAAAAGGAGCCCCGTCAGACCCCCAGAGGCCTCCCAGCACTCTGCCTGGCTCTCCTCTTGCCCAGGAGCCACAGGAACGAAGCCGAGGGTGCGGTGGCAGCCCCTCTTAGTGAGCAGGCCTGGAGGTGAGCGGGGGCTGTCAGTGGTGATCTTCCTTTCTTTCCTCCCCAGAGCACCCAGGCCGGCAGAGGAAGCCTCCCAGCAGAATGTGGCCACCCTGGAGCCCAGCGCAAGCCTGAAGATCCCGCCTCCGCAGCTGGGCAGAGGCCAGGAGGGCAGCCAGAGCAGGGCAGGTTGGCCTGGGCAGAGGGGAGAAGCCTGTCCAGCAGCCCCTCAGTTGACGGTTGCATTCTGGCGGGGGGAGGAGGAGCTCCAGCTGTTGCACTCTGGCTGAGGCTGTTGGAAACTGTGGTTCGGTGGCCCCGGAGGCATCTGGGGCATCTGCGCCACTGAGGAGGGCCTGGAGGAGGGTGTTGTTGAGCCAAGGGAGGGGCTCTGTCTTTGCAGTGAACGGAGAGTCTGAGAGCTCTGCAGCCGAGGCTGAGGAGGAGCAGGCTGGGCCCCCAGAGGCGTCCCCCCAGCCCAGTGTGGCTCACCCCCCCGCAGAGGCAGAGGAGCCAGGCCCAGGCGCCCAGTCCTCCCAGGTGGCCATCCAGGCGCTGGAGACTCTGCCAGCTGGGTAAGGGGCAAGGGGCCCTCTGCCAGGAAGGAGGGAGCACCTCGGGGAGGGGGTGCTTTGGGGCAGGCCTGGCCTGGGCTCCTTCCACAGGAGGCTCCTGAGTTCCCCCTACCCCCGAGCATAGAGGCCCCCTGTATTTTCCAATGGAAGTGCTCTTAGTACAGTGTCTCCTGGGTGGGTGTGTCACCCTCAGGTACTCAGTGCGTCCTTGTGTAGTTGTGTGAGCCCTGTTGTGTTTGGCTCAGCAGCTGCTGGAAAAATCCCAGCCTCTCAGAAGCTCTTTCATCCCAGGCCTCGTCCGGGGCTCAGCTGCGGTGAGAAAGAGTCCCTGTGGTCAGGGGGGCAAGACTCCTGTGTGCAGTCCCTGCATCCCCTTTCCCCCACAGAGGGGGGGGGGGCCTTCACAGCCCAACTTGTGCTTGCCCTCTGTTCTTCTCCAGCGGCCCAGAGCTCTGTTTTGCCCAGCCCCATTGGCCCGCGGGGGGGGGGGGGGGAGGGAGGGAGAGCTTCCAAGCGCTGGAGCTGGGCTCTGCAGAGGAGAGCGCTTCCTGGGCACCCCATCCGGAAGGCCCCTCCCCAGCGGACTTACTGGCTGCCCCCACTTCCTTCCTGCCCTCCAGCCCAGCATCTGGTTCCTATCAGCAGTGGGTCTGGTTCGGGGCAGCCAGCCGTCCTCATTGACCAGGGCGTGTGCCCGCTCACCATTTTCCTGTGCGCACAAAGGCGCATTATGCCGCCTGCCACCAGCACAGCACAGGCTGTGGTTCCTTGCGCAAGGCCTGGCCTCTTGCTTGGATGGCCAGTGGCTCAGTGTGGCCATTCCACTCCCAGCAAAGCGTGCCTTGGTGGCTGCGCTTGGCCAGTGGCTGGATTGCAGGTGCCCCGCCTGGAGCGCCTGGACTTTGGCCGGAGGGGAGGAATAGGAATAGCAGCGTCTGTCTTTGAATGATGTGTTTAAGAGTCTAGTCCTCAGGAGCTTGAGAACAGGAAGTCCTTGACAAGGGAGATGCCCATCAGGGCTGCACTTTGTTCTCCCTGGGAGGGGGGGGGGTCACTTTTGGGGCAGCAGAGTTTGCCCTCGGCTGCTTGCTCTGAGTCCCCATAAGGCCCAGCTGGATTGTCCAAGAGGTTCCGAAAGATGCAGAGGAGGGAAGCCGGGGGTCTCTGGGAATGGCCCCCACTGCTCCCCTCACTCCCCCCTCCTCCTCCTCCACACCCGCAGGTGGGAGCAGCGGGAGCTGCCTAACGGGAGGGTCTACTACGTGGACCACAACACCAAGAGCACCACCTGGGAGCGCCCCCTTCCACCAGGGTAGGTACTGCGTGTGGCAGGGCTCGGCCTGGGGGATGCCCCCACCAGCACCCAACCCCCCCTCCAAGCACTTCCTGAGCCTGGCCAGCAACCCGGAGGTGCTGAACAAAGGGCCAGCTAACCGACATGGGGGACCCCGAGGGAAGCCAAGTTAACCTGGTGAGGGGCTCCTTTTATGCGCAGCTGGGAGAAACGTGTGGACCCCCGTGGCAGGTATTACTTTGTGGACCACAACACACGCACTACCACGTGGCAGCGGCCCACCGCCGAGTACGTGCGCACTTATGAACAGTGGCAGAGCCAGCGCAGCCAGCTTCAAGGCGCCATGCAGCAGTTCAGCCAGCGGTTCCTCTACCAGGTACACACACACACACACACACACACCAGGGACAACTCCCCCCCCTTTCCCTCAGAGGCAAAAGACCCTGAAGAAGGCTGGCTGGTTCCCCAGTTCAGGCAGAACCCCCTTGGGAGTTTCCTTGAGTGTTCTCAGGATTGGAGGATCCCCGGATCTTTCACTGAAACTTCCTCAGGCGGCAGCAGGGCCAGCAGCACAGGACGGGAAGGGGAGGGGGAAGGAAGGAAAAGAAAGGGAAGGAAAAGGGGGAAAGGGAAGGAAAGAAAAGAAAGGGAAAAGGAAGTGAAGGAAAGGAAAGAAGGGAAAGGGAAGGGAGGAAGGAAAAGAAAGGGCAGGAAAGGGCTCCATGCCCTCGGTGGGTGGGGCAGATTGCTCTGAAGAGGCACCTCCTGTTCCCTTCGTTAACAGCACAGTCCTGGGGCTGGGGTGGCAGGATCAGGCCCCTGGCGTTTGGGGAGCCAAGCCCCCTAAGAGGCTGCTGTCTGCAACTTCGCAGCGTAGGCCAAGACTCAACAGCACACCTTTGGGGCACAATAAGTGCTTTTTCAGCCTCCCAGCGTCGGCTCCTCTGGCAGGCCTGCCCTCTCCAGAGACCCCGCTGAGAGCTGGGGAGGGGGCTATCTAAACAACCGCTGTGGCGGGCGGCTGCTGGCAGCTATGTCGCACCTCCCGGCCCGGCCCCTTTGCCTGGAGTTGCATAAAGGTGCTTTGTACCGGCCTGGGCGGAGGGGGGGCGCTGGGGAGACGCCTGTCTGGGTGGCATGAATGTGCCCTCTCAGGCCGAGCCTGTCTCACGCCCAGGCGCTGGTTTAGCAGCCCCGTGCAAGGGGGAGGAGGTGGCGGTGGGCGGCCGGCCGAGCCAGGAAGCTCTGGGCGTGGCGGGCTTGTGGGAATGATTTCATTGGAAAGGCCTGCGATATTTTCCCCGTTGCGTGTGGTTGGAGGAGGCTGGCCGTGGGGCTGCGGTGGGGCTCATTGCCTCAGCCAGCACGGGGCCAGAGGCGCTCCCACTGCTGCCCTGAGCAGGCAGAGGCCAGATGCCGCTCGGCTCCCTTCTCGGCCCCTGGGCAACGTGGGCACGGCGGGCAGTGCCAGGGGTGGGGAGAGGAGCTGCCAGCGGATGCCTCTGAGCCTTACCAGCCTGGCACTGGCTTTGCTCCTTCCAGTCCTCCGGCACGGCTGGTGACAATGACCCCTTGGGCCCCCTTCCTTCTGGCTGGGGTAAGTACTTCAGACTCCAGTGCAGCCTGCTCTGGGCTCGCTCTGAATTCAAATCCTGCCTTTGTTGTGAACCTGCCTACTTTCTTGTCTTCTGCACTGCGGGGCCTCTGTCGGAGTCCCTGCATTCGCCCCTTTTGTTTCCACGCGTGGGGCGAGGTTGGGAGGGGGAAGCTCTGTTTCTGATGGGAGGGCTGCTGAGATGGAGGGAGCCCCAAAGTCTGGCAGGAATCGGGGGTGGGGTGGGGGGGATGAAACGGTCTCGTGGCCCTTGCAGTGCAGCACAAGGACGGGGCCAGGAGCCCACCTGCTCAGGAGTGACCCACACAATCCTGTGGTAATGAAGCCTAGTGAGAGCTGGCTTGGAGCTGGACCAGAGTGCGAGTTCTCCCTTGGGCAGTTCTCTCTCTTTCAGCCCAGCTCACCTTGCAGGGTGGTGGGGAAGATGGGAAGTGCAAAATGCAGATGGGTTATCAGTCATGCTCCAACCGCTTTCCTCTCTGCCTTTCAAGGGCTGAGAGCTCTCTCTCTCGCTCTCTCTCTCTCTCCCCCCCCCCCCCCATCTCCAGGCTGAAGAGCCAAATGGCTTTTCTGGGTGTTGTGAGCAGGGCAGGGGAGGGGTGTGTGGGGCCGGGGGCAGAGCAAAATGGCAGGAACTTCAGAGCTAGAGGAAAGGAGCAGTGAGGAGAGGGGAGGGGTCTGCCACGAGAGCCCCTCAACAAGTCTCCTGGCCTTGCTTCTTGGGGCCCAAGGCTCTGATGGCAAGAGAGCCCAAAGAGACACAGACCATGTGCAGAGGGCCCAGCAGCAGCTCCGGGGAACTGAGCACCTGGTCCTCTGGTGCCCTGACCCTAGGGGAAGAGCGTGGCCCCCGTGCCGTGCCTTCTGGGTGTCCCTGCTTGACCTTAGCCAGACGACCCCTGGCCTTTCCCTGGGACAGAGTCTGAGCAGTTGAACGCCCATCACTGGGCCTGTCCTGCCCTTCTCAGATGGGAGGAGGAGTAGAGTCCTTCGGGGCCTGTCTTATGCAGGTTCTGGCAAGGGGGTCCTGGAGTGCCAAAGAAGGGCAGGGCCTGAAGCAGGGCTCTGCACCAGGCCTTGAACAGGTCTGCCCAGGCCAGAGGTTGCGCAGAGCAGCGTCTGGAGCCTTTCAGTGCCAGAGAGACAACCGGCAGCCACCCGGCTTTCCTCTTGGTCAGGCTGTTGGGGGTAGCTGTGCCAGGGAGTTCCTTGGGGCCCTGCACTGTTGGCCAGAAGTGCCTCCCCATCACTCCTTCCCTCCCTTACAGAGAAGCGGCAGGACAACGGGCGAGTCTACTACGTGAACCACAACACCCGCACCACACAATGGGAAGACCCTCGTACACAGGGGTGGGTAGCAAGCCTGAGCTGCCTTCTGTGGCTTGCCAGACGGAGCCCCGGTGCCCCTCTTGGTCTGCTGGCTGGACAGCCAGGCGTGGGTGCAGCTTCTCCCCCACGTCATGCCTGCTGCTAGAGGGGCCTTGAGATAGGACAGGACCTGCTGGGGGGAGGGGGGCAGAAGGGAATGCAGCCGAATCAGCAGCTGGGCCTCCTTCTCTTCCATGACCAGGATGATCCAGGAGCCGGCTCTGCCCCCTGGCTGGGAGATGAAGTACACAAGCGAGCGGGTCCGCTACTTTGTGGACCACAACACGCGCACCACCACTTTCAAAGACCCCCGCCCGGGATTCGAGTCTGGGTATGTTCCTCCCATGGCCTAGTGAAGGAGGCGGGATTCCTGGAGCTGGCACTGTGCTTGGCCAGGTGGACCTCTGGGCGCCTTCACCTCCCCCCTCTCTCCTAGGAACAAGCAGGGGGGCTCCCCTGGCGCTTACGACCGGAGCTTTCGCTGGAAGTTTCACCAGTTCCGCTTCCTTTGCCACGTGAGTCCTGGAGGGGGAAAGGCGGGGGACAGGGGGCCACCAGGGCATCCATCAGGACCCTCACGGTCCTTTCTCCCTCACAGTCCAACGCCCTCCCCAGCCATGTCAAGATCAGCGTCTCGCGGCAGACACTCTTTGAGGACTCCTTCCAGCAGGTGAGGCTCAGCCTTTGGGGGGGCAGCCTCCTGTCCAGCCCTCCCCCCGTCTGATCCTCTTTGCGGATCCTCTTTCCAGATCATGAACATGAAGCCCTATGACCTGCGGCGCCGATTGTACATCATCATGCGTGGGGAGGAAGGTCTGGACTACGGAGGCATCGCCCGGTGAGTGGGCAGGGCACGATGGGGGCTGGGCAGAGACTTTATATGGTCGAGCTGGAAGAAGCAGGCAGAAAGGAGCAGGGCAGCCACGGCCTGCTGCGATGCCCCTCCGTGCCCAGCCCTCCCTGCCAGGGCACCTGACACGTCTCTCGGTGTCCCGCCAGTGGTTTTACCCTATGGTAGGTGACCTGGTGCTGTTCTACCACAGGGTAGAACCACGGACGGGATGCCGGGGCTCTGCACCGAGCAAGGCAGCTGGGGCTCAAGGAGAGAGGTTGGGGTGGGGGGCTGTGGGGGAGGGGGAGGGAGCTTCACCAGCTGCTCCTCTGTCCCCAGCGAGTGGTTCTTCCTGCTGTCCCACGAGGTGCTGAACCCCATGTACTGCCTCTTCGAGTACGCCGCCAAGAACAACTACTGCCTGCAGATCAACCCTGCCTCCTCCATCAACCCTGACCACCTCACCTACTTCCGCTTCATTGGCCGCTTCATTGCCATGGTGAGCCAGTCCCTCCCTTCTAACCCTGGGGGGACTGAGGCTGCGCCCCCCCCTCAAAGTTCTGCCTGGCTGGCTGAGGTTAAAGTCCAGGCATCCGCCCGTCTTCAGTGCTTTGGGCAAAGGTGGGCCGGTGGGGATGGGCAGCAGCCTGGCTGGCCCGGAGTGCCCCGTCCAGAGGCAATATTTTTTGCATGGGGGGGGGGCTATTTTGGTTGAAGCGAGGGGGCTCCCCACCTTGGTAACCTTGGAGGGGCAGAGCTGCCTTAGTCTAGAACAGGCAAATGAGGCAGAATCTGCTGGCACAAATGTGGTAAAAGGCAGATGCTTTTGTGAGCTCAACTGATGTCTTTTAATTAGTCAGGAAGGGTGGCACCAGACGCTGCCCTCCTGTGCCAAGGGGACACTTCCAGCACCCTCTGCCCTGCCGTGGAGCCTTCTTGGGAGAGGCCGCCTTCCTTTCCGCTTGGGGGAAAATGCAAGCAGGGGGGGTCAGGTCATGGGGCCTGGCTGCCAGCAAGGGGTAGAGGGAGCAGGGGCTACAAAACCTGGGCACTTTGAAAAGGAGGGAAAGAATAAAACATCTGGAAAAGAACAGCATACATTTTGTAGGAATGAAAACATTTTTTCAAAAAAATAACCTCAGTATTCCGTCTCTTAAGGCTGCTCTGTTTCTTTTAGCTTACAAATCGGGCGTAACTGAGGCTGACCTGATTGCTGATGTGGAGGGGCACAGACAGGTGGCCTTTGTGTTCCCTCTGCAAATGCAGCATTACCGTTTCTTAGCCGAGAGGGAGGGGGCAGTGCCCTCTTCACCAGCCTCCTTGCTCGCAGCTTCGGAGGGGACTGCAAAATCAGACGGCCCAGCCCTGGTGTGGCTGGAGCTTTTGGCTCTGCCCCCTCACAGCCTGTGGGCAGCTGCAGAAAGGCCTGGAGCTCTCCAGAGCTTCCACCACCCTCTGCCGTGGGCTGGATTACGTTAGCAGGGCAGGGTGGCATGGGGGCAGGCAGCCGTTCCCCAGCCGAGGCTCTGACTCTGCCCTGGCATCTGTCCTTTTCTTGGCTCGGCAGGCAGGACTGGGGCAGGCTGCGCTGGGTCACTTGGGCAAGGTGCCCTGTCCCTGGCTGGGCTGGCAAAGGCACTGGGCTCGATCCCAGGCAGCTAACGCCTCCATGTCATGTCGAGGTAGTCAAGGCGGCTGTTGCTCAGAGTTCAAGAGATGCTGGGCTGCCGTTCGGGGACAGGAGCGACACTTGGAGAGGGCTCCTTTCTTTGCAGGCACTCTACCATGGCAAGTTTATCGACACGGGCTTCACCTTGCCCTTCTACAAGCGGATGCTGAACAAGCGCCCCACCCTCAAGGATCTGGAATCCATCGATCCCGAATTCTACAACTCCATCGTCTGGATCAAGTCAGTTCTCCCGAAGCCCATCTCGTGGCTTCTTGGGGTTTGGCTTTGGGTGTCAAGGGGGCAGTTTAAAAGTCAACATGGGGAGTGGTCTTGGAAGGGTTGATGACAAGAGTTCCACTTGTGGGAGGCGTTTTGAGCCCCCTCCGCAGCTTCTCTCTGGCGCCCGCAGGGAGAACAGCCTGGAGGAGTGTGCCCTGGAGCTCTTCTTCATCCAGGACATGGAGATCCTTGGCAAGGTGACCACTCACGAGCTGAAGGAGGGTGGGGAGAACCTTCGGGTCACTGAGGAGAACAAGGAGGAGTACATCATGTGAGTTGAGCCTTCAGGCCAGACAGAAAGGCGGCTGGGCGCTTTGGCTGCATGCTCCTTCAGGGCAGTGGGAGCCCTGTCCTCTAGACCTGATGTCAGGTGGGGTGGGGGGAATCCCAGGGTGCTTGGGACACCCGCAGGGCGAAGCCATTGGGCCACAGAGTTTTGCCAAGGCAGAAGACTGCGGAGTGTGGGGGTGCTGAGTGGCACTTTCTCCTGGCAGGCTGCTGACTGACTGGCGGTTCACACGGGGCGTCGAGGAGCAGACCAAGGCCTTCCTGGATGGCTTCAATGAAGTGGCCCCTCTGGAGTGGCTGCGCTACTTTGACGAGAAGGAGCTGGAGGTGAGCAGGTCGCCACGTGAAAGCAGGGAGCTCCGGCTCTTCTCTCAGGACAGCTGCCGGCCCCGAGAGCCAGAAGCCTCACACCCTCTGCCCGAGGGAGGCTATTGATGTGCAGTCAGGGTTCGCTTGGGTTTGGGGGCCCCAGTTTTTGACTCCTGGAGCTTCTCGGACAAGTCCCTTGAGGATTTCCTGGCAGGCTTTCCAGAAGTGGTTTGTCATTGCCTTCTCCCTGGTTGACTTTCAGAGAGCTCTCCTCTCCGTTTGCGGTTGTCCAGCCTGGTGCTTTAAGCGCAGCACCAAATCGGCTCTATAGCCAGTCAGTCAGATGAGCTAAAGCTATTCAGGATGGGAAGAGTATCCCAGATTGATCCAAGGGTTGCCTCCCAGCCTTTCCTTGGCAGGGTCTCCCCCAAGGCCAGGCTGGCAGCTCCTGCCCTGCTCCCAGCGTGGCAGAGCCCGGTGTGCCATCCAAGTAGGCCGATGCAGATGCCTTGTTTAATTCCTCTGCAAATGCGCCCATGGAAGCATCTTTGATTCATGGCCTTGGCTTCATCGGTCAGGGAGTTGAGCTAGCCTGCTGAGAGCTTGGCTCAGGCCGCCCTCCTGGAAGCCTGCTTGAGGCAGATGGGCTCTCTCACTGCTGCTTCCCCAGCTGATGCTGTGCGGCATGCAGGAAATCGACCTGAGCGACTGGCAGAAGAATACCATCTACAGGCATTACACCAAGAGCAGCAAGCAGATCCAATGGTTCTGGCAGGTGAGCTGCCAGGGAGGGAGACCAGCCCCTTGGATCCTTTGGGAGAGTCCACAGCCAGGGGTTGGGGTGGATGCTGGGACCGGTCAAGAGTCCTATCTGGTGGTCGCAGGTGGTCAAGGAGATGGACAACGAGAAGAGAGTCCGTCTTCTGCAGTTCGTGACAGGGACCTGCCGCCTGCCTGTCGGAGGATTCACAGAGCTCATTGGTAAGTCTGCCCCCCAATGGAATGGAGGGGGGAAGCAGGGCCCATTTGGGATGTCAGGCATTCTGTACTCCGATGTGCCCAGTGCATTTCCTCCATCAGGCAGCAACGGGCCCCAGAAGTTCTGCATTGACAAAGTTGGCAAGGAGACCTGGCTGCCTCGCAGCCACACATGGTGAGTCGGCATGGCAGGACCTCCAAGACCCCTCCCCCCCCAAAGGGAGCAGAGTTGCTCCTGCCAACCAGCCCGTGCCTCTTTCAGCTTCAACCGTCTGGACCTGCCTCCCTACAAGAGTTACGAGCAGCTGAAGGAGAAGCTCCTTTACGCCATCGAGGAGACGGAGGGATTCGGGCAGGAGTGAGGCAAGCCTGGAAGAAGCCTGAGAAGAGCTGTCTTGCCAGCCAGAAAGGACAGCATCCTGGGGGGCATGGCATGGAGGGATCATCTTGGGGGCCACTGGGGCCAGATCCTGTAGAGGAAGCACCCCTCCCTGCAAGGCTGGGGGGGGCTACATCCCAGAGCCCCCCTCTCGCTCCCTCCCAAGTTGCATTTCCCTGGCATCTCAGCCTCTTATTATGGGCACTTTGGGTCTGCTGCAAGCCCACCTCTCCCCACCTTCTGTCCAGCTGCTCCGGCCAAGGCCTTTCCTCACTTACAGAGCACTTCAGTAGCAGTTCTTTCCCCCCCCCCCTCCCCAGCCTTAATATTACCATGAATGCCCAAGCGCCTGCTGGGCTGGGACTGCTACAGACTGGCTGGCCCCAGACCTTCACTCTCAGCTGAGCCCCTGCCACTCTGGGTCTGGTTCCACTGGCTGCACTCCAGCCTGGCAGGGGAAGATGTGACTCAGGGCAACCCTCCAGAGTTTCCAGATGGTGCCCAGCAACCTTGGTTCCTGTGCAGACCAGCTCTTGCTGTCAAGGCGCAGCCCCTGGTCTCTGGAGAGCCCCAGCCAAGAGGCAGGCCTGGAGCCTGACCACAGCAGGACCCCAGGAAGCATCCTTGGAAATCTCCAGGCCGATTTGACCGCAGGGCTTGCATGTCCCCAAAGGCAGGCAAGGACAGTCGAAGGACTTCCGCGTGGTTGACCTGCGTGTGAATGTCTGAATTCTGCTTTGACGGATTGCCCCAGCTTGAGTTTGTGGCAGGGAAGCTGGAGGGGCAGGCAGCAGAGGCCATTCCAGCCCCAGGAAGGGTCGTGCATCTTAACACTCCTGGGCGGCCCTTGGCCTCCTCTGAGAGTGTGTATGAATGTGTATAAAAACGTGTATGTGAATATATAAATGTGTATATAAATGTCTCTGGACACCAAGAATTGCAATAGCTTTTGATGGGATCTTAAGTAGTTTTGTACCGCACCATCTGCCACCTCTGTGCAATAAACTCTCTGCAGCTGCTCATGTGTCTCTGTGCTCCAGGTGGGGAAAGGACCCCATCAGCAGGTGGCTCATTTCCAGGTGAAAGGGGGGGTGAGGGGGCAGCTACTGGGGAAGAGAAGGGAGCTGCGCTCACATGAACTTCCTGCCTCTTGGGCTGACTCCGGCTCTGCTGGCAGGTGAGAGTAGCATCTTCATGGGGTGGGCAGTCTCTCCGCCGGCCTCTCTCTCTCTGCTGACTGGCACCAGTCCAGGCAAAGCCCGCAGCCGGATGCTCCTGGAAATGCTCGTGCTGCAAAAGGACTGGTTCCCTCTGGCTGGAAGCAGTGGGTGGGCTCTGCCTCACCCAAGAAATGCTTCGGCAGGGGCCCTGTGCCAAGGCGGGCATCTAGGGGGAGTGCCATGGGTCTGGTGAAGCCTTTGGGGCGGTGGACACTTAAATGGAGGTGACAGGAGCCGTAGGAAGAGAGGGAGGCAGCGCTCGGCAGGACCCAGGTGCCCATGTATGTGCTCTGAGGGGGGAAGAGGAACCTGGGGTAGCAGGGGGCGGGGGGCTCTTCTCCCTTCGTCCTTGGCTCCAGCCTGGCCAAGAGCAGCCAGCTTTGCTTGGCCCGAAGCCAAGCATTTCGGCTCAAAGGTGGGATCCTCTTCCTCAGGGGAAAGTGGGGAACGGCCTTTGCTGGCCCGTGACAAGTGACTGGAGGGTCATGAGCACTAGGGGCGTTGAACAGACCACCCGCTTCAGGTTGTCCATCCCTGTCAGGATTGGCAGGACAAGTGAGAGACTGGGACCAGATCATGCAATGGCACTCTGGGAAAAATTCATCCAACACTTTCAAGGGGACTCACACGTTTTGAGTATATGCAGATAGAGGGCGTGGCCAATCCCAGCATTTATTGCTTTGTTCAGGGTACCAAAGACCTGAAATCTAGGACAAGCTAGTTTACAAACTGCAGCAGTTAAAAATGAAGACCAACAAAGTTCTGTATGGAACCAGGATCCTCTTTAGGCCAAAATACGGCCCCTTTGGCTAGGCATTTTGTGAATGTGACCACGTGGTCTGTTCATCAACTTTTAGAGCTTAGTAAGCTATCTGTCTGGGGCCTTCTTTTCAACTGCCAAGCACCTCGACAGCGGTCCTGAGGGAGGCCCTTCTCTGGGGGACCGACCATCTGTCAGGGTTGACCGTCTTTGGCAGAAACCAAGGAAATTTGCTTTCCTGGCAGCTTCAGTTCTGCTTGTTTTTGATCAAGCTGGAAGAAGGAAACAGAAAAGCACAACTTTCAGGCTCTCTGCTCAGAAAAAAAACCCACCTAGTAAGATCCTTCCCTGCTTCCCAAATAAGGAAGTGTAAACAGTGCCACGGAGACTGCTTCCCACAGCAAGTTGTGCAAGAGTTGCCACCTGGTGGTACAAATCACAAGTGCAAAAATCTGGGCTCCAGCTTTTTTAGAACGAGCCTCTTGGTGCTCTTCAGGACGCAAGAGGCCAGAAAGCGTCTTCCCTGCCCGTGTTTGCCCCCAAAGGAAGCAGACAGCAGGGCAACCCTGCTCAGCTGGCAGGAGGGCGGCATCCCGGGAACATTCCGCTTCCTAGCAGGAATGCAGAGGGCTTCCTCTCCGACAGCAGCCCTCTTGGAGGACGTTCCAGGTGTCTGCCAGTCAAGCAGAAAGATGCGACCACCACAATGGAAGCTAGACCCTGGCTTAAAAAGAAATCCTCCCCAAACTGCCCCCTCCATCCCGCTCCAAAGCCCCCACCACCTTTCAAGGATATGCCTGTGGCATCCGGACCCCAAAGGATCCAGACTTCTCTGCCCCATAAGGCAGAACGAGGGCCCAGTCACATTCTGGCTTGTCCGGCAGCCTTGGCAAGCCCATTTCAGGCAGCCATGAACCTCTCGGTCCCTCCCAAGCTACTGACAGGGAAGAACCTTCGGCCAGAGCAGCCTGGTGCAATTTAATGCTTTTAATTTACAAATAAAAAACCTGGTTGCTATTACTACTTCTTCTCCTTCTTCTCTTCTTTCTTAGCTTCGCTTTTTTCCTTCTCCTTCTCCTTGTCATCCTTCCTCTCCTTCTTACTCTCCTCCTTCTCCTGCCCCTCCTTCTTCTCGGCATCTCTGTTGGCAATCTTGTTGTTGATGAGGTTGTG